>CM050690.1:3736013-3862470 GCA_027574665.1 Rhynochetos jubatus | reverse complement strand
CTCCTTTGACTCCTTATAGCTCTGCTATTGCAAATGATACTGTCAGGCATGTTCAGCTACTGGTGATTCTGACATGCTCTTCTGGGTCTTGGCCATTGCCATGAACAAATAAGTTATAAAGTACTCATTTTGAGTGGTCTCTGACCTAGGAAAGCTCAGGATGTGAGCAATTAGCATATCAAATCTGGAATATCTCACAAAATTCCAGTTTTAGTGTATGCTATCAAGGGATCTCCAGAAACACTGGATTTTTTGAGGGTGTAGGGGGGAAACAAGTAACAGTTTTAGTAGACTTGACCTTGAGGTACAGCTTCTTTCAGTATCTTTTTCTACAGGTTAAATGAGTTGGGGTTTAAGGGGCTGAAACACATTCTCCACATCTTAACAAAAAAATTTTATGATTTAAGAACAGCAGTTAAATTCCTAAGCAGGTAAAGTTTTTCTGTGATGACTATATATTTGTGGGTTTTTTAAACCCAAAGCTCAGATTCAAGGGTTTCATAAAACAACATCAGCGTTTCTAAAGTTCAATATAGAATTTTCAAAAGCATACAAACACTGTTGAAAATAATACACTAATTGTAAAAAAAAAGTCTTTTTTGTCTTACCCCAGTGCTTTTATTGCAGCTATTTTTATATGCATATACAAAAGATTCTATTTACCATGTTTTTCTCTTTGATTTCAAATAAGTAGGAACTAAGTAAATAGGGACAAACCAGAATATAGCCAATACTTTATGACTTACCTGTTTAAACAGACCACATCTTTTCTCAGAATCTACAGTGTATATTATCCTGAAATGAAGACATCTTTGGGCCTATAGGATGGAAATGACTGTTGCATTTCACATATCTCTTACCAGACTAAGTATAACCCCTGCATACTTTAAAAATTTGTCCCACTTGTCTGATGTTTTGACTTTACAATCTTCCATTTTCTCCATAGCAACTGACTTTTCCAGAAGAAACACAGGAAGTCTAAATCTGCATTCTGGTATATTGGATATTGTGTCAGCATCCCACCTTAATCCTTTTTTCTTTCTTCCTCTCTTTTTGTGACGTTGAATGAAATCAATAATTTCACTACTTTCCCACTTGCAGTTACCTTTCCAGCCTGGCTAAGCTGCTTTGGTGGATACAATTGCAAGTCCACTGGTCCGAATCAAACAAAGAGGGTCATATTTATCTGTACACAAGCTATTACAGCCTTCCTTCCTCTGCAGAAAAGTGCATGAAATCTTTCAAGAACGATCTTCCCTCAGCACAGGTCTCTCATCTCAGATATTATCTCTGCCCCTGTTCAACATAAGCACCTGCGTCTGAAGAATGAGACTTGCCTCTTGTTCCATAGTAGTTCAGCTCTTCTTTCCAGAGAGGTTTGTCTTCACCAGGTTTCTGTTGATCCCAATATCTAATAAGTACCCTGTGAGGAGTGTCTGAGCACTCTGGGTTTGTCTGGCATGGAGAAAAGGAGGCTGAGGGCAACCTCATTGCTCTCTACAACTTCCTGAGGACAGGACATGGATGGTCACTTTAATTTCCTTCCAACTAAAGAAAATGAGCCCTGTGGCTAGTGGCATCCCCCAGGGTTCAGTGCTGGGCCCAGCACTATTCAACATATTCATCAATGACCTGGACGAAGGAATAGAATGTCCTCTCAGCAAGTTTGCTGATACTACCATACTGGGAGGAGTGAATGTCACGCCAGAAGGCTGCGCTGCCATCCAGCGTGACCTGGACAGGCTGGAGAGCTGGGTGGGGAGAAATCAAATGAAATTCAATAAGGGCAAGTGTAAAGTGCTGCATCTGGGGAAGAACAACCTTATGTTCCAGTACAGGTTGGGGGCTGATTTGTTGGAGGGCAGCTCTGGGGAAAAGGAACTTGGAGTCCTGAACTTGGAGTCCTGGTGGACAACAGGATGACCATGACCCAACAGGGTGCCCTTGTGGCCAAGAAGGCCAACGGCATCCTGGAGTGCATTAAGAAGAGCGTGGCCAGCAAGTCGAGGGAAGTTATCCTCCCCCTCTACTCTGTGCTGGTGAGGCTTCCCCTGGAGTGCTGTGTCCAGTGCTGGGCTCCTCAGCTCCAGAAGGACAAGGAGCTACTGGAGAGGGTCCAGCACAGGGCCAATGAGATGATGAAGGGCTGGGAACACCTTCCATGTGAGAAAAGACTGAGAGAGATGGGCCTGTTTGGCTTGGAGGACTCTGAGGTGTGATCTTATCAATGCTTATCAATATCTAAAGGGTGGGTGTCAGGAAGATGGGCCCAGGCTCTTCTCAGTGGTGTCCAGTGACAAGACGAGGGGCAATGGCCATCAACTGGAAAACAGAAGGTTCAATATGAACATGATGAAATACTTCTGCACTGTAAGGGTGACAGAGCACTGAAACAGGCTGCCCAGAGAGGTGGGAATCTCCTTCTCTGGAAACTTTCCAAAGCCACCTGGACTTGTTCCTGTGTGATGTATTCTAGGTGATCCTGCTGTGGCAGAGGGGTTGGACTAGATGATCTCTAGAGGTCCCTTCCAACCCCTGCCACCCTGTGAATCTGCCATTATTCTCTTCTCTTCTCTTCTCTTCTCTTCTCTTCTCTTCTCTTCTCTTCTCTCTTCTCTTCTCTTCTCTTCTCTTCTCTTCTCTTCTCTTCTCTTCTCTTCTCTTCTCTTCTCTTCTCTTCTCTTCTCTTCTCTTCTCTTCTCTTCTCTTCTCTTCTCTTCTCTTCTCTTCTCTTCTCTTCTCTTCTCTTCTCTTCTCTTCTCTTCTCTTCTCTTCTCTTCTCTTCTCTTCTCTTCTCTCTTCTCTTCTCTTCTCTTCTCTTCTCTTCTCTTCTCTTCTCTCTTCTCTTCTCTTCTCTTCTCTTCTCTTCTCTTCTCTTCTCTTCTCTTCTCTTCTCTCTCTTCTCTTCTCTTCTCTTCTCTTCTCTTCTCTCACTGGGATAACATCAGACCCTTTTGTGTGATGGGAATATGATGAATTCTTACTCTTTTTCCTTGGAAAAGATCCCTTTGGGTTTCAGTAGGCTTTCAGTAATTCCTTATTTTTTAATGTATCAGAACCTCCTAAAACCAAGCAAATATCAGTAAGTCCAAATCTGTGTTGTGCTGCCACTGCTTGTGCACCCACATGCCATCTCAGCCTGAAACTTCGTCTGTGCTTTGACTAGTCTAGCCAACATGCTCTCTAATGAAACTGGATATCTTTGACCTTCCCTCCCCAACCTCAGCAGATGTCAATAAAATGGATGTCCTTTCAAGGACTTCTCATACTTTTTTGTGGTCCAGGTTATATTCTCACCAGCTCATCATCTGGACTTTCACAGGCCTATATTTTGTATGAACCCACTCTGTGTATGCAGCTATGATTTCTGGCTGAAAATAAGCATGTATTCCTCAGAAAACAGTTTTCCAAGCACATTTATGACCTTGAAACACAAATTAAGAACATTGCAATGAACCAATGTATATTTAAATTGTTTAAATGTATAATTTGTAGGGAAAAATGTAAATGGTCAGCAATCAAGATGATATTGGCTTAAATGGCTCCTTATGTGCAAATTGGATACTGCAGTGTACTGATAAGTAGAAACCTTTAATTTAGAGATCATGTTTTATTTTTAAAATAGTATTTCACAATTACAATGCTAATTGTATAAATTAAAATATTATATTGGGAAATATATTTCTGTTGCATTCATTTATTTGTAAAACAAAGAATTGTGTTAAGCTAAATTACATTCTTCACAATTTTTGTGTATACTCCCACGTAGTTAACACTTAAAAATGTAACTCTCCTGCCTGGTATGAAGCATTTAGTTACTTCATCAATGAACAGTGCTAAATGGATGTGTCCCTGAGCCTCAGGGAACCGTAACATTATAAGGAGAAGGCAACAAAAAGCTCCAAAAAGACCTGCTCCCATGTTCACTGTGCTTGTCGCTGTGTTCTTGAAGTATAATATCAAGCTACAGGAAAATCTGTAAATGCCATGTATTCCTGTGTGAGGGCTGCAGTGAATTTTCAGCCTTAACAACATAAAAACACTTTAAAACGAGTAGTTAGTTGGCTTCCTAGGTGACATTTGCATATTGTAGTCACAATGAATTACTTTTACCAGGAGAAATAGTCATCCTTTCCAAAATACACAGTTCAGAGCTCATTCAGTGAACATGAGAAAGTAAATTTTAAGAGAAGATGTAGCTCTGAGCACGACAAGTAGCTTTGCCATTAGCTTGACCAGGAATAGGTTTTCACTCTATTCTACATGCCATATTAACCCTTGGTTACAGTAAAGTCAGATTTTTCAAGTTCAAAGAATATGGAAATTCTACTTTAAAATTCCTGCCTTCCTTCACTGTTTTTGAAACCATGCTTCTTGTTTCCGACAGAGACTTCAGCTACTCTAGACCAGGATTCACATATTCTAATAAAAAAGGAAAAAGTATTTTCACTCAGAGAAATAAGACCTAATAACAGCTTTCATAAAGACCAGCTGTAGGTTTGCCCCTGGTGTAGTCTACCCTGTGTCAGTCTTTTTGGAAGTTCCTCACTGGGATGAGATTCTTTTTACGCTGGGTGATTCTTTACCCAGAGCTGGTGGTGCAACAGCCCATTCCCTGCATAAACTGTTTATAAACATCTGCATGTTTCATATCATGGAAATCAATAGCTGCTTACTGTAAGAGCTGTTAAGTATAAAGTCCATCACTTTGACAACCACTGTTATTTCTTCATGTGTTACTGCAGGTTATTTTCAAAATAAGGTAAGTCTGCAATTAAATTTTCTGTTTGCTGTGGTATGGGAATAACCAGACTGTCCTACAAGAGAAACGCTTTGAGCCTTTCTCCTGAGCATGACATTTCTCCCGTACTGCTGTGTGTTTGTTAAGGTCGTTTCACCACGAATCAGAGAATCCTTCAGTGCAGAGCAAAATCTTTTGTAGTCTGAGATGTTGAGGTGTCACTCTTTCTTAGGTGATATACAGAAGATATACAGAAATACAAAAGTGGACCCAAATCTCCCGGTGCTGATGGAGAAGCACTTCGTTTAGCACTTGAGATCCCAAAATGTACCTGCAAGGCAACACCTGTGACAATTTACAAATAACTTTTGATGCACAGTATAGAGGGAGATTTTTCTCTCTATATTGGCCTTCTCACAATGTTAAAAAGGGGCCAGCTAACAAAGTACAGCTGGAAAAATTCACATGTAAAAATGACCAGGCAGATAGATCTGAGGGTTAGAATACAACATTTAGTCACAGCTATGAGTCCGACATATTGCTCAGGGGAAGACTTGGAAAATGTTGGGACTCCTTGACAATAAACTTGTAACCAGTATTTTGAAAGACAGTAAGAATATGCAATTATTTATTCCTTTGTATTAGCAGTTTGCTGTCATCTTTACAGCTGAGCCTTTTGCTGTTATACCTATAGATTTTATGTACTATGGTTTGTTTCTCTTTGTATTACTGTGGTTTCTCTAAGGATCCCTTTATCTTCAAGGATGTGTAGACTCTGGCAAAACTCGCCACAATTCTAAAAGCAGTGAATAACGGACAGTGTAAAGAAACAGATTTCTTTTAACAATTCAGGAAATTAATCAGGTAGGTACAAGCAGGCCACACCTTGAACTTTTATATTGACAGAGTCTCTCCCCATTCCTATAGTGAACTGTGACAATAAAAAACACTAATATGTCAGAGCACCCTTACAGTAATTGTTTTCTGTGACATTACAAAGCATTTTCTATTTATGCCTAAGTTAGAAATCAAGCCAGTAGACCAGAAAGCATCATTATAGTCATAAGATTGACTGTACAAGCGTGATGTTTTATATTGTCTCTGTTTACTGCAGAAAAAGAAATATTGCATACAGCACAACAACAGAGTCATTGTTACATATTTCTTATTTTGGACCCTGAATCAAATATTCAGTGCTGACTAGAAATCTGCTGAGACAAGTATAATCACTCCCCTCAGGTGAGTCAAAAATTCCATAAAATGCAAAAATAAAGGACAGTTTCTGGGCTAGTATCAGCCAAAGTGGGTCAGTCTAAGCTGCCATACACTAGTTAGTGGTCTGTCCCATAGACATTTTAGGCCAAATACAGTCTTCAATATAGAGTTGGCATGTATGCAATCACACCTGAGTCAGTGAAGTTGTATATGGGATGTCAGCCAAAGGGGAACTGACTCTTGGAAAAAGACTACCTAAAAATGGTTATCAACCAGCACATATATAATGAGTAACAACAACTGTCCTCCAGATTAATTTTGAAAGATCTAATATTTGGTCCTTAAGAGTTATTTCTAACTATTTGATCTTGTTGAATATATATATTGCAGCAAGTTTCTAGAACCTACCACAAAACTACATTGTCATGAATAGAAACATATTTGTGACTCTGACCTGCTCTTATGCTTTCTAAGAAAAGATATATAAAGTATATTTATGACTGCAAGACAGTGATAGATATGCCAGGTCTTTGTTCTGCTAAAATTTCTACATGTTTCTGCTATGGCAAGAGCCTTCATTTCAATACTTATGGGATGCCTTTTGCTTAATCGACTGCTCTCTTAACCAGAAGTTGCTATATATTTGCATGTTTTTTTCTGCAAGGGCAAATACATAAGATGCATCTAAATCTTCGGTTTAAATCTGAGATATCTTCTTCAAATATGTCTCATGACAGTATGTTCATTGTCTACTATTTGTTTTAGCCTGTTGCCTTTTGAATTTACTAGTCTTCCAACATATCAGTTCTGCATTTGTTAATACTTGCATATAATAGATTTTAGCATTTTTCAGACTATGCCAATCTACTCCCCATCTACTGACTGTCTAATGCAAATCCTAGAACCGAGATAGTCTAACGAACTGTGTGATTCTGTATTCATGTGAATATGTCTGTTATTTTTCATACAAATTAACTCGACTTAGAGATGAAACTCCTAAAGGAAAAATAATACAGGAATAAAATTTACAAGTTCATTTCTATTATTGGGATTTTTTGATTTTCCTTTTAAAAACAAAACAGCAAACTGATATATCAATTTATAATACCTTAGATTATAAACCAGCAAGTAACCTTGGGCACAATTCAACAAAAGCTTTTAGCATCTAAACATATATGTCTACAGCAAAGGACATTGCAATACTACAAAGTTAAGCACATGGCAAGATGTTTTACTGGAAAGAATTGTTTAATGCCAGAATAAAGTCTTTGGCTTACTTTGAGTTTCTGTGAGGAAAGAGAAATTGTTACAAGAGAAAACACAATTTAAAACCTATTTCTAGACCCTTACATGGTTTTGTATGTTCGTTATTGCTTTATTTAATTTTTGTATTTGAAACAAAAAAGGACAAACAGAAATAGCAGTTAACCTAGCAGGAGGTTGCTGTGTGTCCTTTCATGGTAATAATATACACAAATTTATAGAGAGTGAAAATATCAGCAGTTTTTCAGCTTTGTAATGTCAGGATGAATCAAATGTATCAATAGAGTTTTGTCAGGAGCAGAAGCCAGGCTTTATGGGAAGATTGATGTGGTCAGCATTATGCATTGTAATCAGGCCATTAGTCGATACCAATTAAATATTGACAGAGGTACTTTGACCTGTGTGAGGCTAAAACAAATTCCTGAAACCTTCAGGAAACATTATTATTATGCCAATGAATGTATGATAATCCTGTCTCTGCTTATGTTATTCATTATACAGTGCTGGACTCTAAAAATGCGTTTTCATGTGGAAAAGAAGGGGGAAAAAAAAAAGAAAAGAAAAAAGCCCTGAGGCTGAAGAAGAAAACTGATATTGGATTTAGCAGCAGCATTAGAGAGAGTTTTTTTTAATGAGCTTCTTCATACACCATTAACCCATCATACAGCAGGAGAGAACGTAGTGGCTTGGAAGTGTCTTGAGAAATGAACATACTTGAGTTATGTGTGGAACCTCACAGGTCACTAAATCAGTGACAAGCCTGGTAGCAAGGAAGATTTTGCAATGGGTAAGAAATGGTTTGCTCATACATGTATCAGTACTTACATAAAAAAATTGAAAGGTCAAAGTTTTAACTCCAAGCTCTGCCCTGAACCTTTCCAAACCATGTGAATGTCGTTAAATTAACGTTATATTTCATTGATTAGTTCCAGTGAAATGTCTCTGGATTGTGCATAAAATAAACCTCACACAAGTGTATGCATTTTTTTCTAAAGATAGAACAACTTCAAAAATCTATCACAAATGGCACAGGGCTGTCCCTGACTTGGGACAGTATACAGCAGAAATATAATTAGTATTAAGAAACCTACAATAAGAGAAGACAGAATAGTGTAGCACTTGGATTATCATCAAGTCATTACAGGAAAACAAATGGAGTTGAATTTGGACTAGACTGTGATAAAGTGTAACAATAGGCAAGACCCTATCTTTGAAGAATATGCTGTACAGCCCTGCAGTGTAACTGAGACTGCATGACTACAGACAGATCGTCAAAGTAATCAGGGATCATGAACATTGCAGTGACTGATTTGGAAAAACTTCCACCACCGTAGCCACATTTTGGAAAGAGGAACATGCTATGTACCAACTAAAGCTTCTCTTCATGTCTGCGCCTGTATTAAATATAACCAGCGTGTTTCAGGTTTACCTTTACTTTATGTGACAACTATGAACCTGTAGGAGGGCTTTCGCCTCCTGAGAACAATAAAAAGTTAAGAGCTCGCATAATTTTCAAGACTACAACTCAGTAACAATGCATTACATTATTAAATTGCAATTAATTTGTGGTCAGTTTATAATGCAAGTTAAATCTTTGACTGCAAGAAGCCAAAATTGACAATTTTTAGAACAGACAATTACTAGATAAGTGCAACTATTAAATCAAACAATAAAGATGTAGGCAGAAATATAATAAGACCTCATAGACTAAAATTAATACTGTCAGGAAGTCCTTAAAATCAAATAGTTTATATTGACTCCTCAGTACAAAGGGAGAGCAAATTATCAACTGTGGCTCATTGTTTGTTGAAGAAGAACCATTTTTGTTGATTTCCATTCCACTTCTACTGTTGTTTAAGGGTAGCTGTAGGGATATGTTTAGTAAACAGGTTAAGTGTTACATGTCTGTTGCTCTCAAAGACTACAGTAATTAGTGTAACATCTAAATGCTTCTGTACATGGAACATTTTTTTCTTTAAAACAAAACATAAAAAATTTACAGTATCTGCAAACAGTGACATTCAGAAAGCTATTTGTATTCATGATAAGCCATGCATTGTCCACATTTAACTCTACCTAATCATCCACGATTTGTTCTCATGGGCACGGCAGCAAAATCACCCTCGGATCTATTAGGCCTAATAATTTGTGAATGACATAGCCACAAGGTTTGGTGTTGCGCAGAGCCAGAGTCACAAACAGCAGCTTTTCCAGCTGGCATAGTATTTTTGTTGTTGTACAGATGTAGCTGCTTTCAAAGCAAAAAGTAAATTCAGATTTTTTATCAGCTGTCTGATGCTTTCTGTTTTCTATGTTCTGTTTCACTCGTACTGATTGATAGACTTCACATCAGTTTCCTGATGCAAACAGTACTTGCAGAGCTTTATATCGGTCTTCCTTTTCACTCTCTTTCCTTCTTGAGTAATATGGAATTTCTCTCACTTTATATAGTTTGTGTAATATCAGTTTTAAATCTTGAATCTGTGCAAATCAGACTTTAAACTACAGATCCTATATTGCTTCATGAAAAGAATGCAATTGTTAAGAATGCATGGTCTTTCAGTCACTTCACTGGGTCACTCAAATCTGAATGTCTCAGTTTGGAAAACCAGAACAACTTCCATCAGTATCCTAATTTGTACTACCTAGTAATGGTCACAAAAGGATCATATTAGGCAAACATAAAGAAAATTATTTGCTTCAGATTAGCATTGACTAATAAGACATGTTCATTTAAAAGAAACTAGCTGAATACCACCACCCCTCCCACCCAAGAAAACCTCTAAAACCAGACAAAAATTTGTCAGAAAACTTCCCCTCCTGAGAAAGTTTGACCATGGAGATACCATTCACTGAGGACTTGAGGTGGCTGCAAAAATTTTGAAGAACACTATATGCATAATGCTTCAACTGATAGGAGTTTAGGAGTAAAATTAGTTTGTTTTGTTTCCCAGTGGGTTCCTTTCAAGTCTCATAATGATAAGAGAAAGTGGCTGAGAAGTGCTGTTGTTCAGCTAACCATTTTTTTTTTTGTGCCCTGCTGACACATTATCTCCATATCCAAGTCCAAATGTCACTTTCAATAATGAAAAATGAAGGATAGTAAGAGCAGAAGCATGAAGGATGTTACATGTCAGATAACCATGAAGGTAAATGTCACTGTTCATCTCAATGAACCCCATCTTTTCCTCATTGCTGTGTTAGTTAGTGTTAGAAGGCAGAATACCTTCGAATCAAAGCATTGAAATATTCATTAAAAAACCTTTTCCCCCCAGAAGCAAGCATTTTGTGCAGTGTAAAAGTCACAAGTGTTACAAGTCTATGCAAACAAGCTGTGCCAGAAAGAATAAGAGAAGTTGTCATTGGGAAGAGTGAAGTGACTCTCACCTAAATAAGGAGTCTAGAAGAAACCAGAAAGGTGTCTGTTGTATCTCACTTCCCATACTTAATTTTTCATAAAATTCACAGCAAGTGCTTCCCATCCCCCAAGCCACAATGAGGCACATGAGAAACTATTTCTGATATTTCCATTGGAGAAAAATCTCTACACTGTTCTTCCCTAACTGCAGTATTGTGCTTCCTCTGTTGTTTCTAACTGATGTACCAGAAACAGAATAAGGCCTGTAATCAATACTTTCCTTTAGTGTGATGACAATGAAGAGGACCAGGTTTACACCATCCCCAGCACCCTTGAAAATAGCTCACCATGGTTCCTGTGTACCATGCATCCATGTGGCAGTTAACACTGAGAACTGTTGCTCAGCTGTTTTACCACCAGCAGCACTTCATCATGCCTCATGTTGATGCTTGTAAGGACCCCTTCTAGTTTATTTGGTACTGGGAACCCATGAGTTGTTGTTAGAAGGCTTCTATATACCCAAGTACCCACACTAGACATAGGAACTCTGGCATCATAGAATCATAGAGTAATAGAATGGGTTGGGTTGGAAGGGACCTTAAAGATCATCCAGTTTCAACCCCCCTGCCATGGGCAGGGACACCCTCCACTAGACCAGGTTGCTCCAAGCCTCATCCAGCGTGGCCTTGAACACTTCCAGGGATGGGGTATCCACAGCTTCTCTGAGTAACCTGTTCCAGTGCTTCACCACCCTCTCCACAAAGAATTTCTTCCTGTGATCCAATCTATATCTCCCTGTTTTCAGTTTAAACCCATTACCCCTTGTCCTGTCACTACAGGCCCTTGTAAAAAGCTCCCCCTGCTCCCCAGCTTCCTTGTAGGCCCCCTTCAGGTACTGGAAGGCTGCAATAAGATCTCCCCAGAGCCTTCTCTTCTCCAGGCTGAACAAGCCCAATTCTCTCAACCTTTCTTCATACCAGAGGTGACCCAGCCCTCTGAGCATCTTCGTGGCCTCCTCTGGACTTGTTCCAACCGGTCTATATCCTTCTTATGCTGAGGGCTCCACAGCTGGACACAGTACTCCAGGTGAGGTCTCACGAGAGAAGAGTAGAGGGGGAGAATCGCCTCCCTCGCCCTGCTGGCCACACTTCTCCTGACACAACCCAGGATACAGTTGGCTTTCTGAGCTGCCAGCACACACTGCCGGCTCACGTTCAGCTTCTCATCCACAAGTACCTCCATGTCCTCCTCCTCAGGGCTGCTCTCAATCCATTCATCACCCATCCTGTACTTGCTTTTGGTGCAGGACCTTGCACTTGGCCTTGTTGAACTCCATGAGGTTGGCAGTGGCCCACCTCTCCAGCCTATGAAGGCCCCTCTGGATGACATCCCTTCCCTCCAGTGTGTCGACCCCCACCACACAGATTGGTGTCATCAGCAAACTTGCTGAGGGTGCACTTGATGCTATTGCCCGTGTCACTGACAAAGAGATCAGAGAAGAAGGAGCCTGAATACTTAGTAGACCCTGCAGAAAACTATGGCTACCTTCACAGCTTTAAAATAAGTACTTTTTAGAATATTTTTCACATGTCTCTTTAAACTTGCATTCCTATTAACTTTCCAGAGATTGAAATTGTTTGCACTTTTTCTGGGCAAGAGGTTGAAGGTATCTACTACATATCCATGCTGACAACACTGTGCACTGAATTCAAGAAAGGAGATTGCTTACACAGGCACTCAGGGATTCCCACAGACGGGGTCATTGCCAACAGTGACTTTCATACTACAGCGCTGAACACAACTGAATTTTGCATCATATGGTAGCACCTTGATTTTACTCTACTGATACCTAATAAGAGTCCCTACAGCCTAGCCAGTAAAAACAGAATTGTTAACCTTGTGGATGAGAAGCTGAACATGAGCCAGCAGTGTGCACTGGCAGCCCAGAAAGCCAACCGTATCCTGGGCTGTGTCAGAAGTGTGGCCAGCAGGGCGAGGGAGGGGATTCTCCCCCTCTACTCTTCTCTCGTGAGACCCCACCTGGAGTTCTGTGTCCAGCTCTGGAGCCCCCACCATAAGAAGGATATCAAGCAGTTGGAACAAGTCCAGAGGAGGCCACAAAGATGCTCAGAGGGCTGGGTCACCTCTGGTATGAAGAAAGGTTGAGAGAATTGGACTTGTTCAGCCTGGAGAAGAGAAGGCTCTGGGAAGACCTTATTGCAGCCTTCCAGTACCTGAAGGAGGCCTAAAAGGAAGCTGGGGTGCACTTTTTACAAGGGTCTGTAGCAACAGGAAAAGGGGTAATGGGTTTAAACAGAAAGCAGGGAGATTTAGATTGGATCGCAGGAAGAAATTTTTCCCAGAGAGGGTGGGGAGGCACTGGCACAGGTTGCCCAGAGAAGCTGTGGATGCCCCATCCCTGGAAGTGTTCAAGGCCAGGCTGGATGAGGCTTGGAGCAACCTGGTCTAGTGGAGGGTGTCCCTGCCCATGGCAGGGGGGTTGGAACTGGATGGTCTTTAAGGTCCCTTCCAACCCAAACCATTCTATGATTCTGTGATTCTATGAATCTAAATTAACAACACCTTTCCCATTTTTTTTTTAATATAGATAAGCAAAGAACAGATTGAATATATTCAAGTTTAAAAAGAAAATGCTTCCAGTATAACATTTTAACTTACTCTATTATTACTGCTGCTGAGATAGCAGAAAGAAAGGATTGAGTTTGAATTCTTTGGGCTGAGGTTTGGGTTTTATTCATTTTCACAAAATACTCTGAGGAAACCCTTTGCATGTTAATGAAATGTAAATGCTCTCACTTATTAAAGGAGAAATACTCTGAGCCATCAGGAGGATCACTCTTCTAAATGAAACATGGATAATTGCATTAGAGTGGGTTATGTTCAGCTGAGCTCCGCAGAAGATTTTATTGAGTTAGCTTGTATTTTTTCAGCTCAAGAGAATGGGTAAAAATCACTGGAGAAAAATCTCATGATGGGGTTATTTTAGACACAAGAATTTGTTTTGAATAAATAACTGCATCTCCCTGTCCTAAAGATGTGCTACCGATGCACTAATAGTATTGAGCTTATCTTGTTATCACCAAGGTTTATGGATTTTTCTGAGGTTCATGGGTTTATGTGTACATCTGTTCCCACGATGTTGCCATATATAGCAAGAGATGAGATAGTAAAATATGCAACAAAATTCAGACTCATAAACCCCCAGGAACAATTCCAAATACGTAATAAATTTACTTATTAGGTAAGGCTCTTTTGGGAAGGGTTTTGTGCAAGACGTAAAAGTGTATTTTTAACCAATCATATTAGATCAATTTGCTGTCATGAAAAATATAAAATAAATTCTCAACACTGATGAGGAGTAGATGTCAAAGTAAATGTATTTAGAATGTAACCAATCACCAGTCAATCCAATAAAAAATAAGCCATCGTGATAATTACCAGTAACTCACAATTGATTTTTGAATAGGAAGAGGAAAGTGTGTCTGTACACTGAAAGCCAGACAAAGAGTGGACTTGGGCATCAGAGCATCATCTTCTTCCTCACTTGCCCTTTCATGTCAGGGTCCTAGGCTGTGTGTAATGAAAACTAAGCTTATTCCATTTTTGCTAATGTACAACAGAATGTAATTGTCTTTGAAAGATACATTAATCTGCTTATCTCTGTGAACTGCTACAC
The DNA here is from genome assembly GCA_027574665.1 of Rhynochetos jubatus. NCBI lineage: Eukaryota > Metazoa > Chordata > Aves > Eurypygiformes > Rhynochetidae > Rhynochetos > Rhynochetos jubatus. The sequence continues at coordinate 3,848,196 of CM050690.1, read as the reverse complement.
ATATCATTACAGTGAGAAAATTGCACTTACACTGGACTGAATAATAGGCCAAGATGTCCAGCAATGAATAATTGATTATGGTTCATTATATTCCAAAATAGTTTCAAGAATCTTTGTTAGTCTGTAGAAGAATTTAGGAGCTTGTTGACTGCGTGTGGTTTGTTCATCAGAAAAGACAAGCTTGTAATACTTGATGCCTGCAATAGCTTGTAATAGTTTACTAATTAGAAGCTTGCTGCATATACACATTTTAGCACATTAGTAGTAGTCTTCAAATAAAATGTTTGACACCATAATTTTGTTGTGCAGTTCTACTGATGACCACTTAAAACACCACATAAAGTGTCTTGAATCTGTCACAGGAGAAATTTTCCTGCTTAGGTACTGTTTAGATACTGAAAATGGTCTGAAGAAGGGTTATATATTTTTGAGAAACCTTTGAGCAACCTGGTCTAGTGGAGGGTGTCCCTGCCCATGGCAGAGAGGTTGTAACTAGATGATCTTTAAAGTCCCATCCAACCCAAACCATTCTGTGATTCCATGATATTCTGAATATACCTTATGCACAGCAACCATGATTTCTTTTATATGTTATGTGTCTGAACGCATGCAGAAATTTAGAGGAACAAGAATAATACTGTGCCCTTATTCTGTTTCTCAGTCTAGCTGTGGAGGGCCCAGAGTCCCAACCCTGCTATCCTAATGTGGGTTAAACTTTTGTTTTGCAGTGATTCTAACATCAGAGAAGAGCTAGGCTTAGCTCAACAAAACAGGCAATACCCAATAGAAAGTATCACCAAAGCCAGGATGGAAGAAAGAACAGAGACCTTTGCACCCGTTCTGCAATTTTTATTGATTTGCATCTAGATGTATCCTCAAATCTCCCTTCCTAAGATCTCCTAAACCCCATTTTCATGTTAAACTTTAGAAAGAATGGTAGACAGGTCTGGAGAAAAAATGTGGTGCATATGGCTTTTTTAAAATAGGAAAAATATAAATTTAAATTTTCTGCTGTTTTGTCATTAAGTCATTGTTTCTGAAGGGAAGAACATTATAAATCTGAGCTTCCAGTTTTCTAGAAAGTTTTCTTGGTGGGGTTGAGCAAAAAAATAATTACTAGATTACTTAAGAAATCTGGAAAATTTATATATTGCAAATGTCATAATCATAAAATGACTTTAGAAATGCAGCTGCGGTTCTGTATTCCTATTTGAGAAGAAACTCTGTACAAGGATTCTTGCACTTCTCCTCTCTCACACCTGTTTATTTCTTAAGTCACAATTTGATGTTTACCCACATTCACTACATAAGGAAATTATTGTGACACAGGATGCAGTTACATTAGCAAAATGGGTATGATCTTGTTTTTTTCTTGCCACATCTATGCTTGTATGATGAAGAAAGAAGCTTGCAAGCCCTCTGCTACTGTCAGTCACAGTTCTTTTTCTCACATTAGATTTCTCAGATGCTTAACTACTTGGCAGGAACTTAATCATATACAGTAAGAGTTTTAATTAATATAAACTTGTGCAGTTCACTGATTTTAAATGCTATTTATCCCACTTAACTGAGAAGCCAGTTCTCACTATATATTTCTTAAGTAGTCAAGATATTTCACTGACTCTTTTCTAAATCGTAAAAATAAATGACAAATACACTTAATTTTTTCTTTTTTTTTTTTTTTTTTCTCCAGGGGCATGGCAAAAAAAGCAACAGAAAGGTGAAGAAAAAATACCCCAAACCTAAACCAAAACCCCCAACCAAAAAAAACCAGAACCAAAAACTAGAACTGGATTTTCATTTCTACTGGGATGGACAAATGAAAGATTAATATTTATAAAATTCTGAAGAAAGTGAGTTTTGTTTTATTTTACTTTATATTTCATCTTGCTCTACCTTGCATGTGTCATGCTATAGGAACCACACTACTGTCTCTGAAACCAATATCTTTTTCATCAAAACCCTTTTATTCAAAACTCTGCACTTTCTGTGGTCCAACAAAACCTTAATTCTCAAAGTTAAATATATACTGATGAAATTATGTAATTAATTATGGAATGAAAATGTAAAACTAAGTTGAGTCTTCATGCTTATGAGGTATTCTGTCCACAGGTCACACTTTTTCTAGTGCTACCATTCGTGGAATAGGGATAGATACCCATGCTCCTCTCTCTCCACTTAGGGAAATACCACCTAAAGAATTGCTTTTCCACTGCAGCGATCAGCACAGTGTGGGTGCAAAAGAACAAGCAGAGGGTCAGTAGACCACTCCCAACCCTGAGCTCCTTAAAGAATCTCTGTATGTCAAGTTAGGGGGCAGTGCTCAGCAACCTCCACTCTCTTTTAACTATGCAGAAAACATGCAAAGAGTCTTCCCTATGCAAGACATCTCAAATGAAGGAAAAAAGAAGGGCCATTTAAAAATATTAGATGCAGAGCTCTAAATGAGCCTATTACTTTACTACCAGTACTGAAACAGTATGGTACATTAATCCATCCCTTATCTACAGATACACCTTCTCCTATTCTGGGCTGAAGCTATTTGCTCTAAGCTGCAAACATCAAGCCTTCTGATATTACAGCTGCTGTCAAGGCAGAACATCCATAGGGAGAACTGAATTTTCACAAGTGCTCATTCAATTTAACCTCAGGCAAGAAGTGAAACACTGGGTTGAAAAGTAAAAATTAAATTTACAGTCTGGCAAGGAGAAAATGACTTATACCCACTAGCATTTCAAAGTTTGAGTCAACAAGGAATCTGCAGTTTAATTAAGCTGCTAATTTTCCCTGTGAATACAGAAGAAAATTTGTGACATCATATACTAGATACATCTAGACACCAAGTCGCCAGAAACATCTCATTTTAAGATGAAGGTTGTGTTGTCAATAACAACTTGTAATAAAGATATGTCAATACTGTTTCAATTTCTGGCCATGCAGGCTGCTGGTGGACCAACATGAACTGAGAGATAAGAATTCTACTTTAAAAGTTATCAGGACAATACCTACTCCATACAATCAATCACAGTTGCAAGTCCTTCTGTAAACTTAGGTATTTTGAGAGTTAAGCCCAGCCGAAATTTTGAGAGGAACAACGTTTATGAAATCTCACAGAACAGTTTGAAATTACATATATGAACTGTGGAGAGTACTAAGTTAAGTTTCCCCTCAAATAACTTTACCATTAAAACTAATTTCCACTCATTCAAAGTCTGAGGAACAGGGTGTGTGAAATATCTGTGACCCCTGTTAGAAGGGTAGGCTTTTCTCTTGGGAGACCTGCAAAACTCAGTGTGGAAAAGAGATGCACAAATCCTATTAATGAGATTTCTATTCAGACTTACCTAACCTTCAGCGATTTGAAAAGACACCTCAGTGACTAATGAACAGTATGTTCAGTTTTCACCTACTATATCAAATGTCTAAAGAAAACTAGCCACAGTTATATATAAAATTAAGGTGATTTACAAGAATTCCAAAGCTCCAATGATTTGACACAAGAAATCAATTAAAACATACTGGAAAGGAGTCCTACATTAGTCTGTCTCCTTAAAAAGAGTAAAGGCTCAGCACTGAAACTTGCATAGAGAAGAGCAAAGATTTTCTGAATTGTAGAGGCTTTTTGAGCTTTTAAAAGGAGAAGTAGTTGGGATATGTTTTCCTTTAGTTTTGAAATTTAACTATTATCTCTGTTGGGCAATTCTTTTGAAAACACATTTGCCATCAACCCCTCAAGGAAAACCACAGTCATTCACAAGCTGCTAAGAAGAAACAAAGCAAGTTGAAATGTACAGCAATGAGTGGATCTGAGATGGGGAGAGGGGCAGTTAATGTACAAAACACGTCAGTGAGACCTTGCTTATGACATGCCTCAGCTTCGACTGTTTTGGTCAAGGCATGTGATTGTGACTCTGACCATGTTCTTCCCCTAGTCAAGACCTGAACCTGTCCCAGAAACTACTCTTGCAATCAGAACAATTCATCCTGAGGGGCAATGTTTGACAAGGAATGAGCAGTCATCCCATGACTCATCAGTACAGTTGCCACGGCATCCTAGTAGGTTGGTAAAATCATCTATAAATACATTTTTTCCCAGGCTTCCCTTTTTTCCCCTTCTTTCCCCTTTTTTCTCCATAATAGTTTTGTTTTGTTTAAGCCCTTACTATCTTTCCTTGTGGATGGGAAAAGCATTACTCATGATGAGGCATAATTTATTTTCTTTTTTTTTTTGAGTGAAGTTCAGGTCAAAGTCCATTTCTACGATTGCTTTTAATTCAATCCTTTTACTTGTTTATTACTGCCTTGAAGAGAAAACTTAATTGAAATTTCTACTTATAGGTTATTCAATGCCAATACCACTGCAGTGTATATATATATATATTTTAATTCCATATGTTTGTAATACAATTGCTTAGTTTGAATATACTTCCAAGAAACCTATAAATGTGTCATATATTAACCTGTATTTCCTTGTGTATTTTAATGCATGCAATAACCCACAGGGACCAAAATGTTGTACACACGAGGCAACTGTCATTCTCTCAGTCTTATTGCTGGAGAAATTCCAGTACATATTTGCCCTAAATCATACAGAAAGTAAAAACATAAACAGAGCTTCTGTTTGTCATATAGTAAGTGTCTCTTCTCAGATCCTTGAAAATTATATTTCAGGGCTTCACTTTCCTTCTTTTTTATCTTTTTTTTTTTTTTTTTTTTTAGCTTGATCAAGTATTTTTTTGATGCTTTGTTTGAGGACTTTCAATTTTGTTTGGAGAAGTTTAGTAGATTTGTTTGTTTGTTTTGAAACTTTTCATCAACTTGCTGGCTTTATACATGTGGTGGAGTGGCCCAGGCTGGGGACCAGGTGGCCACCAAATCCCCTCTATCACTTCACTCCTCAGCTGGGCAGGACAGATGAAAAATGATGAAAAGCTTGTGGATCAAGATAAGGGTAGGGAGAGATCAGTCACCAGTTACTGTCATGGACAAAACAGGCTTGACTTGGGGAAATTAATTCAAATTCTTACCAATCAAATTAAAGTGAAAAGAAAACTAAATCCAAACCTTAAAACACCTTGCCCCACCTCTCCCTTCTTTCCTAGGATAAACTCACTCCTGAATTCTCTGGCTTCTCCACCTGACTGCACAGGGGGGTGGGGAATGGGGGTTGTGGTCAGTCCATCACACGTTGTCTCTGCTGCTCCTTCCTCCTCAGGAGAGGATCTTCACACTCTGCCACTGCTCCAGCCTTGGCTCCCTCCCACGGGACAGAATCCTCCACCAATTTCTCCAGTGTGAGTCCTTCCATGGGCTTTAGTTCTTCACACACTGCTCCAGTGGGTCCCAGCCATGGGGTGCCATTCTTCAGGAGATCCTGCTCTAGCCTGGGTCGCCCTGCAGTCACAGCTCCTGCCAGGCACCTGCTCCAGCATGGGCTGCCCAGGGAGTCACAACTTCCTTCAGGTAGCCACCTGCTCTGGTGTGGGGTCCTACCCGGGCTGCAGGTGGGTCTCTGCCCCCTCCCGTGAACCCCATGGCTGCAGGGACAGAGCTGGCCTCACCATGCATGACAGGATGCTGTGGAATCTCTGCTCTTGAACCTGGAACACCTCATCCCCCCCCCTTCTGCATTGACCTGGGGGGCTGTAGCGTTGGTGCTCTCACATCTAACTGTCTCTATCTGCTACAATTTTACCCTCTGAGTTTTTTTCCTCCTTCTCAAACACATTATCCCAGAGGACCTATTATCCCATCACTGATGGTCTCAGCCTTGGCCAGCAGCAGGTCCAGCTTGGAGCCAGCTGGCATTGGCTCTGTCACACACAGGGGACCTTCCAGCATCTTCTCACAGAAGCCACCCCTGTAGCCCCTCAGCTGTCAAAATCTTGCCATGCAATCACAATACAACACACTGTAATTATTAATACTATTCATCATCATAATAAATTCAAGTTTTGTAATATTTATCTTCAGGGAATTAATGGGTTTTTAACTCAGTGTCTTGATCCATAATGTCTTTGATTTTGTGTTTTCTTTAATCAACCACTGTGCACCCAGGTTTTTGCAATTAGCAGACCTAAATGATCAAATAGAGTGATAGGGCCAAGATAAACTCTTTCAAGATCCTGAATAATCATCTTTTGTAGATTTGTAGGATCTATACCATTTCTACAGAATTGCTTCTGGCAGGAAGGCAGGCTACTTTCCTTCTACGGTCACCTCTTCTAACAAATGCTGGCAATAATGGGGCAATGAGAGCATACTCAGAGCACAATTCACACTAATCTTTTCTACCATTCAGCTTCAAAGCTTCTAGTTCCTCTCAGATGTCATCAAAGAATCTCTCTGAAGTTAATGATAATGCTCAAGTTGTGTTGTTTCTCTTTGAATAGGCTGAAGCTTTTCCAAGAATCCAGCAGCAGTTCCTTCATTGTTGTTGTATTACTTTCTACAAAGTTCTTAAGATCATTTTTGAGGCTTTGGTTTGAATATACCCACCGCTGCTACCATTATAAGAGTTAATCTAAATATGGTAACTTCTTTCATGGAATGTAATGTAAGAACTTGTGCATGTGCCAAGTATTCAGTAATTCTGTTTCTCTCAGATCTTTTTCTGATATACATTTATTTTAATGGTTTTCATTTTTATATACCAATATGAAATACCAGTCATTCAACCAGAATATTATTAGATGAGCCCTGGGACAGTTGCTTCCATCTTCAAAAGAGAATTTAAATACATTATTCTTACACTGATTACCTCGGAAACTAAAATGATTGCATTTATTCACAAGACCTGAAGTTAAATGTAATTTAGTAGAGCTTCTGTTCAGAAGTAGAACAGCAAAGCAGTAATCAGTTTACTGACTCACTTGGCCGTCATTTGCTTCACTTTTTCCCTACTGCTTGTTTTAACATACATACCCTTCAGTGTTAATCTCAGTGTTCTTCCCAGAAGTTTTGCCTTTGCAACAGAGTGCTGTGCTTATGGCAGCTTCAGGAAATATTCAAACAAAACCTGAATGAGGCAAAACCTTACCAAAGTTTTATTGGAAAAAAGAATTCTTAAGGAAAAACAAGCCCTCTACCTGAATCTGAAACAGGTGTTGAACTTCTGGCTTATGTGATATAAAAATTCAGATGAAAGAGAATAATTTTTCATTTGAATTGTAAGCTTTTTAAAACCCAGACTGAGAATTAAGACAATTATAAATCCCCTGTAACTATGCATTAAAAAAAAATTATTTAAAAGCTTGTTAAATATTTTTAATTGCTTTTGAAATCTGTAATTATGGTCACAGTTTTATCTCAGTTGATAACCTTTTCTTTCTTCTCTCATTCTCTTACATTACTGTTATGGCAGAACTTGGAGCAGGGTCAAGGCACATATTTATGCTGATGTGTATACCCATTGCAGTGCTGTCACTGCTACAATGCACTCCAGACAGAAGGAAGGACTTCTCAGCATGTCTCAGTTTACTCAATTAGATTCATGATACTGCTCTACTGTAAACATTTTTTGAAATCTCAGTAATTATTATATACTCATTTTTTTTGAAACTCAAACACTTCATAAATGTCTTGTCCTCACTGATCCTCAGATTCTCCAAGGAAAATGGGAACATGTAACATGTATCAGATTATACAAATTTGAGAATAAAGTCATTGCCATACAATAAGACAGACTATTGTCTGCATTGTCTCACACTAAAAGAACCCCATTGATTAATGATGAACCCTGTATACACAGAAATATAGCTTCAAAAATATTTAAATGTAAGAAATTCTCTAACCTTATTTTTCCCATATTCTTATTATTTCTCTGGGTTTTGTGTGTGTGTGTGTTTTGTTTTGTTTAGTTTTTTAATGTTTTATTAGCTTGCTTACAGGGGTATGACGGCAAACATTTATTTCTTCAAAAGATGAATTAATTACTAAGAATGCCTGGGTAGGCAAATACCAAGAGAAACTTAGTTTTATTAGAAGTGTTTTAAGGTCACTTGTGCAGTTTAATTTAAATTTAATTTCTTTCTTCATAGGACTCAGGTAGGGTCTACTCTCAGGTAGGCATAGACTGTTATGAACACTGCAAAAGCTAATAGAAGTTTCTATTAATCTCATTTGTTTCAGAAAGAATGCAGCTAATGACAAAGCATGCACACTCTTCAGTCACTTGACAAGATCACAGTGCTGTGCATGATGAAACATTCAGGAAAATCATCTCCACTTTTGTATGCTTATGAATTATTTCTTCCTTGCTGTTTTCACATCACATAGCTTTGCTCTGAATGACTTTCAACATAGCAATACCTGGCAGCATCATTGTCAAAATCCACTTTGACATCACTGTGAGACAGTGAACATCATCCACACCCATGCTGAGGAGAGACCACACAAACAAAAGAACAATGTGGTCTGGGGTGAGGGAGAAGGGGCTTGTGCACATTTCAAGGACTTACAAGAGCCAAACAAAACCCAACCACCCAGGCAGCTAACTCATCTGATAACCAGTTCCACCGAAGACTGATTTGTGGAAGGGGTCTACAGACTTTTACAAGTTATAAACAGTTTGTCAAGTGTGTCACTGAGAGCTGTGCATCCATTTGTGCAGTAACTAAAAACATCAAGCACCACTGCCAGTCTTATAGAGACAAAAGATCCTCATGCAACCAACAAATCTTGTGACAGTACTTGTAAGGTAATGTTATAGATATTTATTCTCACTAAGAGTCATGCACATAATATGACAGCTAGGAGACTGTGTACTGGATAATAGCAAAAGGTCAGAAAAAAACCCATCTCCATCTAAGGCATCATTACTTATGAATTCCTGGATATATGGGTTTATTCTGAATTGGTTAGGTTGTCTTTGGACAACTGTTGTACACTTTTTGATTGCCCCTAAGTCAAAGGAGTACATTATCTAAACCTGAATCTAAATCAAATGCATCCTTCATTGCAAACGGCATCAAGTAAAATTGAACTTGCAATACACACATAACCTTCTGTACTCACTAGTACATTTGTGCTGGGTTCAGTCAGGAAAGGGCTAACTCCCTTTACTCTGGTTGCCAGGAAACTCTGTTGCTGGACAGTAAGTGAAAACATTGATAAGGCCTCAGCTGGTGCTGGAGATGGCCTGTACTGAACTCAAGGTCTTTTGTCCGCTTCGGATACTGTAGCTGACCCAGACTAACCAAGGAAGTATTTCATCCCATAGTACGTCATGTTCCGGTCTCTTTGGGTGGGGAAGAGGGTCCGGTAGCCATTACTCTGCCCTTCTCTCTCTCTCCCTTACTCCCTTGCTCGTCTCTCTGGGCACTTGCTAACCCTCCTGCGTTAGCTGCTTTGCCAGCTCCTGTGCTGGCTCCTTCGTGTGGGAGCTGGTGGGTTGTTTTGACTTTTCTGGCCGTGTTATCAGTGATAAGGTTTGCTCGGAATCTGCTGCGTAGGCTCCCAGGCTCCGGCCTTCAGGCCGCGGCTCTCGGGCTGCAATCGCTCTCGGGCTGTGGTTCTCGGGCTCTCGGGGTCTGATTTTCATCCCTCAACATCTGGGTGTGCATTGATCAGTGGATGGTGGGAAATTGTATCATATTGTATATATTGTACTATATGTTTCATTTTCTACTATTTTAAGTATTTATTAGTAGTAGTACCTGTATGTATTGATTTAGATTTAATTAGTAAATAGTTCTTATCTCAATTTTATGAGCTTCCTTATTTCTTTTTCCTCCGATTCTTCCCCTCCACTGGAGGAGGGGAGGGGGATTTGTGAGAGCGGCTTCGTGGTATTTTGCTAGCCGGAGTTAAACCACGACAACATTGACTCACCTAGCCTAAGTAACGGTGGGGAAATCAGAAAGAGTAACTGTTTAAGGTGGCTTCCACTTATGTACTGCTTTTCTTGTTTCTCTGAGTACAGGCCAACCTAGATGGTAACATTTTCATCTGGAATCTTTGAATTCCTAAATGGTAAATATATTCTGTACTCAAATGGTGTGAGGTCATCTTTGACGGAAACATTATTTCAAGAAAAGAAGCCCTCCGCTTTGAGCTACATATATCTGAAATTTATAGAAGTTTGGAACCAGAGGAATCAATGCACTTCAGGAAACCTGATAGCTATCACAGGTGCTGCAGCCTGCCTTAAGTGAAGAATACATATATGGCCTGGTTTTGGCTGGGGTAGAGTTAATTTTCTTCCTAGGACTTGGTACAGTGCTGTGTCTTGGGCTTAGCATGAGATTAATGTTGATAACACACTGAAGTATTAGTTGTTGTCAAGTAGCAGTTATACAGATTTAAGGACTTCTCAGGTACCCATGCTCTTCCAGCAAAGAGGCGCACAAGAAGCTGGAAGGGGACACAGCCAGGACAGGTGAGCCAAACTGGACAAAGGGTATTCCATATTATAACAACATGGGAAAACACATCTGGCCCAGACACAGACAGGATTGACAGACTGAGAGCTCCGTCTCAATTCTGTGGGTGCTGGTGCGTGGGCGTTCTTAGTTGGTGGAGTGATTTGTCTGGTTAATTCCAGTAACGAACAAGACTCTGGGATGTTAACTAGTTACACAAAAATTTTATTTTTATACAGACTGGATCAGTGGGCTGAGGTCAATTATATGAGGTTCAACAAGGCCAAATGCCGGGTCCTGCATTTAGGTCACAACAACCCCAGGCATCACTACAGGTTTGGGTAAGAGTGGCTGGAAAGCTGCCCAGCAGAAAAGGACAACAGCCAGATGAATATGAGTCAGCAGTGTGCCCAGGTGGCCAAGAAGGCCAGTGGCATCTTGGCTTGTATCAGGAACAGTGTGGCCAGCAGGAGTAGGGAAATGATTGTGCCCCTGCACTGGGCACTGATGAAGCCACTCCTCGAGTATTGTGTTCAGTTTTGGGCCCCTCACTACAAGAAGGACATAGAGATGCTGGAGTGTGTCCAGAGAAGGGTGATAAAGCTGGGGAAGGGTCTGGAGAACAAGTCTGATGAGGAGGGACTGAGGGAACTGGGTTTGTTTAACCTGAAGAAAAGAGGCTGAGGGAAGACCTGATCACTCTCTACAGCCACCTGAAAGGAGGTTAGAGGGAGGCGGGTGCTGGTTTGTTCTCCTGGGTAACTGGTGAAGGGACAAGAGGAAATGGCCTCAGGTTGCATCAGGGGAGGTTTAGATTAGATATAAGAAAAGACTTCTTTACTGACAGAGTGGTCAGGCATTGGAACAGGCTGCCCAGGGAAGTGGTGGAGTCACCATCCCTGGAGGTGTTCAAGGAACGTGTAGACATGGTGCTTGAGGACATGGTCTAGTGGGCATGGGAGTGTTGGGTTGATGGTTGGACTAGATGATCTTACAGGTCTTTTCCAACCTTAGTGATTCTGTGTGTTTCTGTGTACATCATGATCATTATATAAACTAGGGGAAAGCTGGGTGGGGGCTGCAGCTTGGAAACTGGTTGGGCATCAGTCAGCAGGTAGCCCGCAATTGCATTTTACATCACATGGTTTTGATATTATTTTATCATTAATATTGTTATTTCCCTTTCCTTTTCTGTCCTATTAACCTGTCTGTATCTCAGCCTATGAGTTTTACTTTTTTGTCCTTCTCCATTCCTTCCCCCATCCCACTGTGTGTGTGGCGGGGGGGGTCAAGGTGAGAAAACATCTGTGCAGTGTTTAGCTGCCCGACAGGTTAAACTGCAACAACATGCTACAAGATGAAGCCGTTATCAAAAAAATAGAGTGAAACTCAAAAAAAAAAAAAGGAATTGCATAAACATACCCCTCTAGACTTAAGCTCTCTAAGGTGTTTTGGTCCCTGTGTAGGAGTCTGGTTTCCCTTCAAACCCTACACAGAAATTAGACTTTTGGAATGTCTTGGAACACGTGAGCACAAACCTGCAATAAATATGGTAGGATTTTAAATCCTCCATAGAGAATCCTCAAGCAATGAAAAGAATGTGTAAAGAAAGATAAAGATCTGTTTTTTCACTTTCTCTGAGATCTTTTTTGGTGATTGATTTTCCATTTCTCAGGCAGGTTTTTTGTCTTCAGACTTTCTACTGCTCTTTGATTTCTTTACTTCAGCTTTGCCCTTTCTTATTTTTTTATTGCATTGATAACCAGTAGACTGGATTATAACTTTCCTGAGGCATTCTATCACTACGTTCTCTACTATGTAAGCCAGACACAAACCATGTTAAAACAAGGCTATACCTAGCTGTTTCAAGTATAACCTATACATAAAAATAATAAAACTATCTTTAGGAACTGGACAATAATTAGTACAACTCAACTGTAATAAAGGCAGATTTTCAACAGGTCATAATTTTGCCTGCTTTCTGTGTTTCCTCTTTGATATCCTACTTCTAGTTTTATTCTGGCATTTATTCTATGTTTATTTTGTATTTTCTTTCCTGCAGAATTTAATATTTTGTGTCTATCATAAGTTTTATTTTTGCATTTTCTAATTTATGACATCCCCCAAAAAATTCAGTTATGTGAGGAAAAAACCATATATCCCTTTTTTCTCTTGTGACCTTGGTTTCCTCCAGTTTTGAGTTGGAATTTCCTCCTCCATTACATATAATTCCTCAGAGTGGATGGTAACCACTTGTTTTCAATCAGTGAAAAAAAAAAAAAATCATCTCCTGTATAAAAAAAGTGCTGACTTTTTCTGAAATCCTTTCTTCTTTTCTATTCTCTTGTTTAGTGAAATTGTGTTGTTGCTCTGTATTAGCTTTATGCTAGGTATAAACAAAGTAACAATTAACGTCTTCATTTCAGTGTGACAATGGACTACCCTTAAATGAGAGATTCCTGCTGTTCTAAGTCTTGGCATGCTATGAAACATTTGATGATAAAAGCTGTAATAGCATCACTTAGAATCTTAGAATCATAGAATCTTTTAGACAGGAAAAGACCTTTAAATCAACAACTCCAACCATTAAAATAACACTGCTAAGTCCACCATGTCCTTCACAATCTTGTCCAAATGTCTCTTAAATACCTTCAGGGACAGTGACTCCACCACCCCCCTGAGCAGCCTGTTCCAATTGTTCATAAGCCTTTTGATGAAGAAAATTTCCCTAATATTCAAACTAAGCCCCTCCTGGCCCAACTTTAGGCCATTTCCTCTTGTCCTATCACTTGTCACTTGGGAGATGAGACCAATCCCCACATCTCTGCACTCTCCTTTCAGTGAGTTGTAGAGAGTGATAAGGTCTCCCACTCTGAGCCTCTTCTTCTCCAGTCTGAACACCCCCAACTCCCTCAGCTGGTCCTCACAGGAATTGTGCTCCAGACCCTTCCCCAGCTCCATTCCCTTCTCTGGACATGCTCCAGCACCTCAATGTCCTTCTTGCAGTGAGAGGTCCAAAACTGAACCTAGGATTTAAGGTGTGGCCTCACCAGTGCCCAGTACAGGGGTACGATCCCTGCCCTGGTCCTGTTGGCCACACTCTCCCTGATGCAGGCCAGGATGCCATTGGCCTTCTTGGTCACCTGGGCACACTGCTGACTCATATTCAGCCAGCTGTCAACTAATACCCCTGGGTCCTTTTCTGCCAGGCCTGCTTTCCAGCCCCCATACCCAAGCCTGTAGCGCTGCAGGGGGCTGTGGCAGCCCAAATGCAGGACCCTGAACTTGGCCTTGTTGAACCTCATAGAGTGGCCTTGGTCTTTCAGTCCAGCTTGTCCAGATCCCTCTGAAAGGTCTTCCTACCCTCAGGCAGATCAACACTCCTACCCAACTTGCTGTTGTGACATTGACAAAGATATTAAAGGGAACTGGCCCCAGTATTGAGCCCCAGGGAACTCCACTTGTGACAGGCCACAAACTGGGTTCTACTCCATTCACCACCAGCCTGGGCCTGTCCATCTAGCTATTTTTTTACCCAGTGAAGAGTATGGCAGTCCAAGCCATGAGCAGTCACTTGAAGAGTGTACCCTTCTACATGTCTCTTTTTTTTTTTTAAAATCAGACTTTATGCAATCACATGCATGAAGGGAACTTGTCCAAAGCATTGAGTCATCACCTGCTGCCTGGGTCAGAGCTGCAGCTGTCTGGTGGGGTCTGCTTCTGCTGTCATCCACGATTCAACAATTTTGTTGCAGTCCTGTACAAATGTGTAGTGCCAAATCCAGCTTCACACGACCAACATGCTTATTGTGACTGTAAGTCTGCTGCAGTTTCTTCTTGTTTGTGTTTATATCAGCAGGGCAGCAAAACTGAGAGTACAGCCTGAATGTTTCACATTTGTCCTTTCCTGTTATTTCATTGGGAAGGTTTAAATAGTTCTCCAAATCAAGTAAAATCAGAGATCAAGTGATGTAGCTCTCCCACTTAAAAGGAAAAAAAAATACTTTCATAGTCTGAAAAGACCTAATTTTAAGTCCTTCAGTGTTCACACAAAATAAAAAGGCATTGCTGTTTAATGATTGCAAATAATTGGCCGTGTAGAACTCCACAGCTTGATCTGTATTCTGACCATGCATAAAGCTGTACATACCCACTGAATGTAAAGGCATTAAATGGCTGGAATTAAGACAAAATTCACCTTTTTTTATGAATAGGTTAATAAGAAACGGACACTTGGTAGCTGGAGTGCTGTGTTTCCCAGCAGACTGCAGCAATACCAGACAACAGCAAAAGACATAGATTACCAATTGTTCTCTTTTTATCAGCTAAGAGAAAATTTTGGCAAATATCAAGCTGTCTTATTAACACAGAAGACACAGAGGGCACCTCCATGGAATTACAGTCCTCTTGAAATTGATCTATTTTTACACTATGCTGTGTCCTAATCATAAAATACTTCCATTACAATTGCACAGATATAATTTATAGGTGTAAATTTATATGAATTCAAACTTGTTTACTTTTTCAAACTAATAGGTAGATGTTCTTGAGTGTTGTTTATTGGTCCCATGCATAATATATAACATCAGGATGACAAATATGATAAAAAATATGTGGAAAAGAAAGTAACATAATTGATATATAATGCCTATTTTAAAGTACAAACAAAAACTGGGAGAGAGAAAGGGAAAAGTCTTTCAGGCAAATAAAAAAGAAAAAATAAAAAGAACCCTTCTGAAAAATCTTTGTTGTGGTCAGTTTATCTGAAACCAGTGCCCTTACACTACAACCTTGGTCTGTTTTATAACAGCAAGTGACAACTTTATGAATGATTAAGTTTTTGTAAATTGATCTTTGTAATTGCCTAACAAAACAGCCACTAAGAAATAGGGCTGCTGTCTCAATAACAACATCACAGAAATGTGTCCCAGCCAGTCAGTGTAGGGGCTTGGCAGAAAAATGTCTAAACATTTGCTTCCAGTAAAATGTGAATAGAGACACAAACTTTGGCATCCCCAGCCCCAGTGAGATTCTTGCTATAAGTCTATTAGTCTATGTGCTGATTATCTCTTTCTCAATGTGCAGTGCACCTGATAATTCAGCAAATGACATTTCAAACATGTAAAGAAGCAGTGCTTCAACTCTCTGAGATTTCTTGGTTTTTTCAGTTTTTACTGCTGGATTTTCACTAAAGTCCATTGCCTTTTTTAGTATGTCCTGTCAATTTTCATACTTCATGTCCTTAAACATATTTGCTTATGTTGTACTATCCAGGGAACCATATAAGCATGTCTACACTCCCCACCAGATCATGAATGTATATCCATGTGCCATCAGATATACTAAAACACATAATTTTGAGAATCAAAGGAAGAGAAACTGAACTGTTATAGCAGTCTGTTGCAGGGTGTCACTGCAGTGATGTTACCAGAAGAGGCAAAATTCTTGGAAGACAATTCAGCTACTCCAATTTACATCAGATGAGATTTGGGTCCAGAGATACGAAATTTAGACAGGGGTGAATGGCAGAGTGCGATCATAGAATCATAGAAAGGTTTAGGTTGGAAAGGACCTTAAAGATCATCTAGTTCCAACCCCCCTGACATGGACAGGGACACCCTCCACTAGATCAGGTTGCTCCAAGCCTCATCCAGCCTGGCCTTGGACACTTCCAGGGATGGGGCATCTACAGCTTCTCTGGGAATACTGTTCCAGTGCCTCCCCACCCTCTCCATGAAGAACATTTTCCTGATGTACAGTCTAAATCTCCCTGATTTCAATGTAAACTCATTATCCTTTGTCCTGTCACTACAGACCCTTGTAAGAAGTCCCCCCACAGCTTTCTCGTAGTCCCCTAAAGTACTAGAAGGTGTTATAAGGTCTCCCCAGAGTCTTCTCTTCTCCAGGCTGAACAAGCCCAACTCTCTCAGCCTGTCCCCATAGCAGAGGGGCTCCAGCACTATGAGTATCTTCCTGGCCTCCTCTGGACTTGTTCCAACTGGTCAATGTCCTTATATTGAGGGCCCCAGAGCTGGATGCAGAACTGCAGGTGGAGTCTCATGAGAGCAGAGTAGAGGGGGAGAATCCCCTCACTCAACCTGATGGCCACAATGCTTTTGATACAGCTGAGGATACCTTTGGCTTTAGTAAAGCAGAACTAAAATAGAACAGGTTTTCTTTTTTTTGCTACAAATAGCCAACTTTAACAACTTCCACTATTAAACAATCATGAGTTGCTGGTGATGGTGGGATAATGGAGAATAAACTGAATTATTTTTCATTTATTTATCTTTTCACTCCAAAATCACACATTTTTTTTCTCCTCTGTGGTGCTGAAGTATAAAAATAATTTTTTTTCAAGGAAAAAACAATCCCAGCTAAGGAAAGTTCTCAGAACATAGAATAGTCTGTAAATCGTCAAGTGACACAAGACTTGCAATGATTTTCCAACACCACAAATGTCATTGAATGTCCAATGTATTTAATGATGGCTGAATGGTTCACAAAGTTGTTCCCATGTTTCTGCATATTGCCTATGGTATTGCTTAGCTGAGTATTCTTTCTACAGCTTGTTTGAAAACCCCTCTCATATTTGTTATTTAATTTTTGGATTATATGTCTTGTCATCCTAGCCAATATGGGTTTTTTTCCTTCCTGACCAGAAAAACCTTCTGAACAAAATAGTTAATGAGGATACATAATAAACACTAAATAGAACAGTTCTGAGTACTTTTCCAGACTTGTGCTAATAGAGACACCTTGAAGATTTGTGAAGATTGCAATGAACACCCAAAACTCATTCAAATACTGCCTATTTTTTTTTCAAATTTTTTTTTTTTTAAGCTCAGATCATTTTATAAATCTAACAAATTGGTTTGGAGATATAGAAAAATCTAGATGAGTTGCTTCTTTTGCCAATAATATTTTTTCTTGTTTATATTTCTGCATGTCCTGAAATCAGTGTTTCGAGTAACCATTTGGATAAAGTATAAAACTGCTATCAAGTGAACAGGGATTTTCCTCTGATGTGCCACAGATTTCCTAGGTTAATGTGCGCCATTCATTTTCAATATATCCACACTATGCTCTGTGACACTCTAATGGGTTTTATATTCTTCAATTTTCTTCTGCTGTTCCACTGCCCTCTGCCTCCGCAATCATCAGGAAGCTGTAGGCATAGGGACATAACGATGCAGGCTGAAGCTTCATATTTATTCACATATGTGATTATTTCAGTCTAATTACATCAGATGATGGACTTTTCTTCACGATCATCATGAAAGTTAAAACTTGCAAAATATGTCAGCAAACTGTTTGGGTTTAGGTTTTGGGAGTTTTTTTTAAATTTATTTAAGCAACAAGAGATGCACATCTTGTACATTTGTTTATTCACCTTTGTTTAAAGAATACGCAGTATTTCATTGCTCCAGCTCCTCTCAAACTGTGACTGTAAGAGTCACAAACATAAATTCAGAACAACATACAAGCCAATGTCATTTAGCTCTAACTGTTACAAGAACTGTAAACAGCAGCTCAAAATTAGTGAATGCAGTCATTAACAAAATATTAGTTAGTAAGTTAGAGAACTGCTGTAGGAATGAAGATAGTCTATAACAGAGTGCACAAAATTGGACCATATGCAATGCCAGTTAGATAAACTTTTTTAATAAACTACTGCACCAAATTCAAGAGACATTCAATGGCTGGTAGCTGCTGCTCTTTTCATAAATATTAATACCTTGATGGTCTTAGCCTTTACTTTAAATTAATAATTATATCATAAAAGGTTATAATCAAGAAATGTCACTTCCACAAAAAATTCATTGAAGACATCAACTGAAGGTATTTGGCAAACAAAAGTTTAACGAATTTTATAATCTTAAAAAAAAAGTTTAAATTAAAGTCATAAATGCTTGGTAAAAGGCCTGAAGCCATAAAGGTTAAGACATTTCTGGCTCCTGGACCAGGAGGACCCCAGAACAACATTTTTAAAGATCATGTTAATGCTGCAATTTATTCATTAACACATACCTAAATCTAATTTCACCATGCAGTAAATATTCCTAGATGTTGAAGAAGAAATATCAGTAAGGTTTTTTACCACTCTCTATTCATATATAAACACCTGACTGATCCACAGATTCACAGAATGTTAGGGTATTTCTATAGAACATGATAACAATGCATACCAAATACACTCCACGTAAATAGACGCGTTTCCAATTACTACGACAAAACATAATTATTTATATATTAGAACATCCTATACAAACAATACTGTTAATGAAGAGCAAGTATACAACATGCATAAAACTCTTTTTATGTGTATAGAGTTATTAGCTATCATACCACAGGGGGAAGTTTATAATGAAACCAACAGATATGACCAGACATGCATGATTATACTACAGAACTCGTGTTTAATTTTTCACAATGGCAGCTGCAAAACATGAATACTCAGTCATTACACAAAATGCCCCAAATCAGTCCCAGATTTAAATAAATTGTAATCTATGGACATTCCTTATTAATTAGAAAGTTATTTTTTGTATAGTTTTGCAAATCATATTACAGTTGGAGACTATGTTTCACGTCTGAGTTTTAGTGTTCAGAAGTACTGCTAGTTATATCTTTGATATAATGTACTTACTAACAAAGGACATTACTGTGTGAGACACGCAGTGAAGAGCAACGCAACCGTCTAGGCAAACGATGGGGATAGTAGCAAGTCGGGATGAAGCTGTGGTTAGAGCCATTAAAAGGCATTGAACATGACTTGCAACCACAGCCCAACATGCAGCATTGCAATTGGATACCAGGCCTCAGCACCAAATCTCAGGGATAAGGGCAATCATGAGAAGGTCAGTGTCCTTGAGTCATCAAGGACAAGAACTTCACCCCACTGCTTATGATTGTGTGACCAAAGGTCTCAGACAAGATATGTGACTTGCAATCTAGTTCTGTATTTTAGCAGGAAAAATATCCTACTGAACCGTAAAGCAGTCAGTAGGCTTCTTCTACAAAGTCCTATCTTAGAAGTGAAGCACGATAGTAACTCAGTGAAAACGTCTAACAGAAAAAGGTATAAAGTAGCTGAATACCCAGTAAAAACCCTGGAGGGTACAACAACAGCATCTCAGCAATACTGAGGATCAGCCTGATGTAAGGACCACACTTCCACACCTAACTCGTGTGTGGACAGCAGAGACTCACTGGGTGCTTGTACTGGGAGTGGTAAGCATGCTGTAGTAGTAGTATGGTAGTATGTTACTTCTATCTGTCTGCTACCTGCTACATGTATTAGCCAATAAATAGTATTTCTGTACTCATGAGTTCTGAATAATGCTGTTTGTGTAGACTCATCACATGGTTTAAGAAGTCCAAATACATGTGAACTAGTTGAGAATGGATTACATCTATACCCATGCATAGGTCTTCCAAGCCAGTACCCATCTATTCCCATGGAGTCTGAAGATCAGTGAAATCCTGACCATTCAGGTGACATGATACTGAAACTTTCTCAAAGGGAATACAATTCTGACAGCACAAATACCTGTAAAACAGGAGATCCACGATAGAAAGAAGGTGAGGATGTCTTTACTATGCAAGTTAATACTAGACCTACCTGTGACTGCAGAGCAGGGTGGGTGGAAAATCATCAATATTATACCTCAACTCTACTGCCTGTGTTTTTTAAGAGGCTCTTCAAAACAAAAATTACCCGATTATCACCATTTCAAATTTTTTATGCTTATGTATGGACTAGATAAACCACTAACACATTAGATTTTATCCGGAATATGCACCCCTGCCCTATCCTGCTTCTGGGCTTAATAGTTGGGAATTTTTTCATAGTTGCAAGACGCGCAGCTGCCATATCCCCATTCAAGAGACCAACAGATGCATTGATCAAAAGCTGAGTGTGAGAGAGTTCAGGAACACCTCTTTTGAGAGTGCATTTCATGTTGGCATCTCAGGGGAGGCAGATCTCAGTATTTTCCTGTTCTTACCAGCCCTGCTGCATTGTGCGATGCAAGGAGAGGATCCAGCACCTAAGCTTGGCCTCAGCTGACCCATCTGCTTAGTAAAAAGGATAGAGTTATTTTGGACTGAACGTTCCTAATTTCAGCCTTCTTTTCTGTAAGTTATGTATGGCGTAATGGTCAAACTCACTGTTTTGGTGTGTTTGCTTTTTCATAACAGCTGGCCTGGACTGTCAGCAGTGTTTGACACTGTGTTCGGTTTTGTGAAGTACAGATCTGTGGGCTTGGCTCAGTTTTAGTTGTTACTTTAGTCAACAGCAAGGTGGCTAAAGCTAAAAGACATGCAGCACAGAAGTCCAAATGAAGGTGATGCTACGGAGTACTGGCAAGATTCCAGTTGTACTGACATAAAACTGTAAATGAAGCTCAAAGGCAACCAACAGAGACAAAAGAGCAATCTAGGAAGTTCAGAGATCAGACCTTCCAACGTCTACCTGACATCAATTTGATGGAGGCCAGCACTGTCCTACCTGACTGATATCTGTCTGGCCTAGAAGCTTGTCAGGTTCCTTCAGCAGCAATAGTGAATATAATCATGTTTAGCCAGCTAGCATGTTCCCTCTAGCCACCTTTTATGTCTATTAACCATTAGGTAATTGGTAACATAAATTGCGTATGACCCTGCCTGCTGTCTCTCTGTAGAGCAAAAGATGACCCATCACAAAGTTATCTGATAAAGGGATGGATTAAATGTGTGGGGCTACTCAGTCTGTTATGAAGAGAAATCAAATGTCTGGTTCCACCTAGCTTATCCCAGATCCTACCCTGGAAAAATGTCTTCTTATCCTATACTTTATGATACACACTTTATGAATTCACTTAAATATTTCACTAAAGCAAAGAAATAAAAGCAATTATTTTTAAGGCTTTAATAAAAGTAGAATAGGTCTATTTTTTCTGAAGACCTCATTGATTTATTTTTCAAGTTTTATGGTCTTTGAGAAATTTTATTTACTTATTTTTCTCAGTTCTTTATAAGGGTGGAACTTAAACAGATCTGTATTAGCACAATGAACTCTATGAAGTCTTAAATTCACAAACTCATACACCTTTTTAGGTCTATCATGTGATGGAATAGCTTCAATACCTCCAAAATCTAATTCAAGGTCACACTTAAATAATGATTTACCTATGTCCAAGGTGGTTACAAGAAACACCAAACTAAATAAAAAGATGAGAACTGTTCAAAAACCTGTTAAGATAATTGTCTCCATAGCAGATCATAGGGTACGATGTTTTGGGTTGGTAACCTACCCATGTTTTAGCTATTGCTGAACAGTGTTTGCACAACATGAAGGTCTTCTCTGCTCCTCCCACTGCCTCCAGTGAGCAGGCTGAGGGTGTACAAGGTGCTGGGAGGGGACAAAGCTGAGATAGTTGACACAGACTAATGAAAGCGGTATCCCATACCATATGATTCATGCTCACCAATAAATCCGGGGAGAGAAGGAAGAAGTGGGGACATTGAAAGTTACGGCATTTGTCTTCCCAAGTAACCATTACGTGTGATGAAACCTTGCTTTCATGAAAATGGCTAAACACTGGCTAGCCAACTGCTTTATCTAGTAAGCTGCCTTCATCTCTGCTCATGAGTTTTTGCACTTTTACCCTTATGAATCTCTCCCCCACCTCATGGGAGAGGAGTGAGCTGCAGCATGAGGCTCAGCTGCTGGCTGGAGTTACACCACAACATGCACTGGAGACAAACAGCACCACTGGACAGATTTGACAAAGCAGGTAGACTCTTATCTCTTGTTTGAAGTAGTGGTTTCCCAGTAAAATGGTAACTGAACAAAGTGGATTTGACACACAGGCACAGACTAAAAATGTCTAGACCCTTACTGTTTTGAATACATTGATCTCAGCAGAGTCATAAACCAGCTGTCTTAAGCAGCATTCAAAACCAAAATTAGTTGGTTGTAGAAAAATATCAATACTTTTGTACCAAATAAATGTGTTATTTATTAACTTAGTTACCTGTAGCAATAAATAGTAACTTGAGTTAGCTGATGGAAGACTGCATAAGACATATAATGACAGTTATATTCTGTGCTGTTTTCGATTGGAAAGACAAGTGGCATACAGATATTGGCTGAAAGCAAATTCTGCCTCAGAATGTCAGGATACATTGCAAGAAAATAACATGCCAGAGCTCAATATGAAATCTTTTCTACCCATTTCTTAGATAGTGACAAAAATCAAGATCAGATTCAAAACACATGATTGGAAATTATCTAGTACATGATCAGTAGTTATCTAGCAAGGGGGCAGAGAAAATCCAGACATTTTTCAAGGCCAGTCACCTCTACTTGCAGAGTAAGATGGAAAGAAATAGAAACTAAGTCACAGTCTCATGACTCTTTAACTGAGGAGTATTGTAGAGTGTGAAGGAGAAAAAAATATTGGTAAGGTAACTGTGCCCTATATTACCAAATAAAACTTCCTGAAATCACTTAATATTATATACCAGAAAGGAAAGGAAACAAACTCTGACTAATTAAAGACAACATTTCCAACAGAACATTAGAAAGCCAGAAATTCTGCTCTTCAGAGTCCAACTCTTCTCTGAATATCTGACTTGAATAATTCATTAAAAAATAAAAGCTTAAATGTTGGGCTCTGTGGACTGCTTTTCAAATAAATCATTATTTCCCACTTCCATTTTCTAGTATGGAGAGGTTTTTGTCTTTCAAAATGAAAGTAATCTTAAAAAAATTAGAAGAATTGGCTAAAATAAAGGAATACAAAGAACTCATTCCAGAAAACGTGTTTACTTGCTTTGATATCCCCTAACACATCTGCCTTGTGCTACAGTATCTCAGTCCCCTGCTGATCATAACAATATTTTGAAACTTTAAAGAATATTTTATTAACTGTAAGTGTTAGAATAAATGCTCATAGGTGAGTTGGAAAATTCTATTCTTGGGATAATCTTGCCTGTATATATTGCTCCAAAAGTAGGTCGTAGGTGAAGGAAGACTTAGCTAGGCTTTCGTGTTTTGGATTTCAGAGAGGAATCACAAAAACTATGTTAAAAAACCCCAAACTTTAATCTTACAACTACATCCAAAAAGCCTACTAATGAGCCAGATCAGCTATAGAGAATAGACTACTAATCCTTATTGGCAATTAATTATGTAATTAAAAAAAAAAATACCAAAACAAAACCCCACAACCTGTGGAAGAGACAATCATTATTTAACATTTCCAATGACTTTCCTGTGCCTTTTCCTTTCCTTGTAGAAGGTATATTGTATATATTATTATAAATTTGTAAAGTCTGTTCCCATAGCAAGGTCACAAAACAAATAAAATGTTTTGTCTTCCTCTTTACCTATAAAGCACCAAAAATAAGCTACTTCATTTACTATATATAGGCAGCAAAAAGAACTTTAAAGTATTTTATTCTAAAGTATTTTAAAGTGTCTGTATTATTCCTTGGTTTGGTAAAGTAAAAAAACCCAGAATTTCCAGGGCTGCAAACATAGTCTTTTAATAGCATCAGTGTTCTACAGAGACAGAACAAAACTTTAAAACCAAGCTCGGCTTTGGAAATAGCAAACAATGTAAATCTTATTCCAGCTGGTAGTAGTTATAGAAAAGTTCAACAGTGGTTATTTTAAGAGGGAAAAAACCAAACCAGGTAAAGCAGATAGCCCAGAGACAGCATTAGCAAAACTAAAGCATATAGTAAACCCAAGCTAGGAATGAAGACCATCATATGACTTTGCTTCACCTCATTAATAGCTTTGTCATTATTGTAGTATTATAGAATTGTGGAATCAGAATGGTTTCGGCTGGAAATTACCTTAAATTTCATCCAGTTCCAACCCCCCTGCCCTGGACAGGTACACTGGTTAGAGGAAGAATTCCAGGTCATAGAGTGGAGAAAGAAAACGTTGCTTTGTAGTCAAGATAAGTGATGCAGTTGCATCTCTTTAGAGCTTCCTTGGAGGCTGACAAATTCAGAAATTAATGCCCACCAGTTTCAGCTGGCATATGCCACCACATATAAAACCTTCCAGCCTCCTTGGGGTTTTTGACAGGAGTTATCTTATGGGGCCCTGCAGCAGAAGCAAAACTGCTGCTGAGAGGGTATATCAGAGATATCACCTGCCACTAACAACCTGCAGTGATTTCTGCTATTCAGGGAAGGAGGAAAAACACTTCTCTGCAGTGAACAGGGTGGGAAATACTCATTCCATGTTAGACTGAACAAAAGATACAGACTATGATCCCCACCCCGGGCATCAAATGCAAGTCTCCTGTAGCATTCTCTCACTGACATCCCAGATGCCTGGTGAAGCAGGAACCATGAGAAGCTTCAGTGGGCTAAGCATAACCGCTTCCCCTTACAGGGACCACTTGCCAGCAGAGTCCAGAGGTATACATGTCTGCACCTCCAGCAGTCAATTCCTAAACGCTGCTTAAGGGAATAAATACAGATTTTCTATCAGCAGTCTAGAAGGACATGTCTAAGAAGGGCTTATTAGAAGTGGCTACACAGCAGTCAGCATCTCTGCTGCTCTCTGCATTCCTGCAGGCATCTCCTCCCACCAGGGTAGCTCTGCCACTTGACCAAGCTACTCCCGGACCCATCTGCAGACTGCTTCTGCCCACATCACCTCCAGTGTCAGCAGCACCTTCTCTCCCTTGAATTCCCTCGATCACTCCCAGGAGAAAGTGCCAGGGCTACCCCAAATCTCACAGGTCAGGCATACCTGGCCACTGCCTCAGAGGAACTTCTCAGTCTGTTATTGGTCTCTGGATGCACTGGGAGGAACACACTGTGCTTCATGGACAGTTTCATGGCAGCTACTTTTTGCTGCATTTTCTTTCCATCTGATTCAGCAAGTCTAAATCAGTGTATAAAGCAATGTCACAACCATCTCCTATGCTCAAATATGGCTTGACTACTATTGGTGAAGACAGAGGTGTCCTTAGGCTTAAATTGAACTTTCAAATGCATTCAACTTACTTCAAGAAACAGGCCATGTGACATAAACTTTTTTCAAATATCAGGGTACAAGAATTTGCCTCAGTATATATATACATGTACATCTCAGCATTTATATGAATGAAACTCTACTTTGGGGTCACTTACAATGTTAACTCCGAACAGCAGTTCAGTAGCTCCCACAATTCACAGTTAGTTGAGGCATGAATAAGCGCAATTATTGGAACCTGGCTAAGTTATCTTTGGTCTGCCTATACTTGCTTCTTAATCATTTGCCACTCTGCTTCAAATATTACTTATTGCTTGAAAATGAACATGTCATATACAGCCTCCAAGAAGAGTGTTTGGTACTGTGGTTTAGATATTTCTTTGTATTTCAAAGGCTTCATGTAATAATTTGTTGGATGTCAAGGAAAGTCTAAATATTTCTGACAGAGCTCTGCATGTATGTCTTATATTACCTCACCAGCTATGCCTCCCGTTCTGAGGCAGTGATTGATATAGAAGGTCTACTGAACACACTGACTGCAATCTATGAGAAAAACCTTTATTGCTTAAGAGGTAGGACCAGAACCTCCAGAAGGATAAATCAGCCCATTAACATGAGTGAAACACTTGACTCGTAGAGTTTCATATGGATGATGTGTCCTGTATTCTGCTAATAGCCTAATGTTTGTAAATATCCAGGAAAAATTAGTCTTATCTAATAGAAGAAGTCAGTAAAACCTTCTGAAAAAAATATTTATCAGCACTAACTGCCTTTATCACATCCAAGAAATGTTTCCAAGTTACTGGACAGTCACCCAGAGCATGACAAACAGAAGAAAACCTGCTCTATTTAATATTATTTTGCTACCATAGGAGAATACTACAAAGAAAAACTAGACATCTGTTATAGTAGCTGTGTCACTGTAAGAACAAATTGGAAAAGCAGTTACTGGAACTTTTAGGGGCATTTTGGGTAGGAATCAACCAGAAGGTCTGCCCAATTCCCCTTCCCCAACTGTCTCCTCTTATAGTAGATGTCCAACAATTTATACGTAGAGTCTCAGATAGAAATCACTGTTTTACCTGGCTCTACCACTGTAGCAACTGTAGCACTGGCTACAACATCTGCAGAGATATGCATATAGTCATGTCATGTGATGTAAGGAAGGGCAGTTAATTGACAAGTGGTTAGACTTTGTCCAAGGTCATACATGGCTCATCCCCTGTTTCTCCTTTTCTATTCCAGTACTTAACTGCAAGAGCACTGTATCACTTAACCAAGTGCATCAGGCAGACAATAATCGTAACACTGTGATAAATCATTGACATTTCTATCATGACATTTCATAATCCCATTGCATTGTTACTGCTATAAATTTTATTTTGCAAATTAAATAAGTGTCTCTTAATAGAACAACCTTTTTCTACTGGTGTGATATTAAAACATGGTAGGTACTGAATGGTGTATCTCTCTTAACTCAAACATGCACAATTTGAAAGCCTCAAGTCATTTTAGGTCTTTCTACTTTTAAAGCATGAAAATATTTTCAAGGTTAAAAAAGATGCAGAAATTGGCTGATATGCAAAACAATTACTAATATAACCTGGTATTTCCAAGTCACTCAAAATATTCACCTTTTTAATGACATTTTTCCTATTCCATCTGTGCTTAAAGGTGAAAACATTAGAAACAGTTAAATAAAAATTAGTCCACTTTCTGGCAGAAAACATCTAGTCTTTTTGTTTCAGATTCTTTATTCATACTCCCTGGACTACCAGCATTATTCCATCACATATGCAATGCCTCCCTGGCAATTTTCAATGCCTCCCAATGAGTAGCTTTATGTTTTTTCTTTCAAAAATAAAAATGAAAAAAAAAATCAATTTTATCTGGGAAACTTCATAAGTAATTATAATAATAAACTATTACTCATAATAATAGTTGTCTTTAAAGAAGAGAAGGATTGTGTGTGTTCATTTCAAACTTGGTCTTCCAACCTCTCAAATTTGGTTTTGACTGAATGTTGACAGGTCAAGGTATCAGCTCAAGTGCTTTTTTCCTCTATCTTTCCAGTTGCAGGGAATGATGAGGGAAGGAACAGGAAGACCCAGGTGACCAATGCCTGCTTCTGAGACTGGTGTCACTGGTGAAAATTTGGAGGTTTTGCTCATGGGTCAGTCTACAAGACATCAAACCTGCTGGCATTGTTAGGGTACCCCTTTCTCAAAGAGGGAAAAGGATCTTTGCCCAACAGTTAGCAGGGCTCATTGAAGGAGCTTTAAAATAGATTTGAAAGAGGGAAAGGGATAAAAGCAGGCTTGCTGGAGGTAATTCACGGGGTGACACACCAATATGTGAGGGATGGTGTGCTAGTGAAGTCCTTTGGTCTTCTCCACTATATGTTGACTCCACAAGCACATTTGAAATAACCCTCTTCCAACGCATGCAGTAGACTAGTCGTCTCAGTGCACATAAGGGATGGAGATCCATGTAGCAACAGACACAATGGTTGTTGATGTGTTAGGAACCATGGAAACACCTGAGAAGAGTCATATAGGAATTACGGCTCCTCCCCCAGAAAAAGTGGTAGGATCTGTAGCCCAGCTGAAGTACATCTACACCCATGCATACAGCATGGACAACAAACAGGAGGAGTTTGAAGCCATTGTGCAGCTGGAGAACCATGATAAAGTTGCAATCCTGGAAACATGGTGGGAAGATTAACAAAACTGGAGGACTGTAATGGGTGACTATAAGCTATTCAGCAAGGAAGGAGAGGTGGTGGCATAGCCTTGTATGTCAAGGAGTGTCTTGACTGTCCAGAGCTTGATAATGGTGAGGAAAGGGTCAAACATTTATGGATAAGAATCAAGGGAAAGGGCAACAATGCAGATATCATGGTGGGAGTCTGTTACAGACCACCCAACCAAGACGAGGAAGCAGATGAAACATTCTACAAGCAGCTGGGAGAAGTGTCGCAATCACTAGCCCTTTTTCTCATGAAGGACTACAACTTAACAGATGTCTGCTGGATAAAAGGTATACAGGAGAGGAAACAGTCCATGAGGTTCCTGGATTGTGTAGAAAATAACATCCTGGCACAGCTGGTGAGGAAGCCAACTAGGAAGGGAGTCCCAGCGGACCTGTTGGTGAACAGAGAGGGACCCGTGGGTGATGTGACAGCTGGAGGCTGTCTTGGGCACGGCGATCACAAAATGATGGTTTTCAGTTCTTGGACAAGTAAGGATACAGATCAGCAGAACTGCTGCCTTGGACTTCCAGAGGGCTAGCTTCAGCCTGTTTAGGGGCCTGCTTGACAGAGTCCCTTGGAAGGCAGTCCTGAAGCCAAAGGAGACCACTGGATATTCTTCAAGAAGGAAATGTTAAAGACATAGGAGTAGGCCATCCCCAAGTGCTGAAAGATGAGCCAGCGGGGAAGAAGACCAGTGTGGCTGAACAGAGAGCTTTGGCTGGAACTCAGGGCAAAAAAAGGAGGGTTTATGACCTCTGGAAGAAGTGGCAGGCGATTCAGGAGGACTACAAGAATGCTGTGAGGTTGAGCAGGGAGAAAATTAGAAGGACCAAAACCCAACTAGAACATAATCTGGCTACCGTTATAAAAGGCAATAAAAAATGTTTTTGTAAATATATCAATAACAAAAGGAGATCTAAGGAGAATCTTCATTCTTTATTGGATGTGGGAAGGAAATACAGTGACAAAGGATGAGGAAAATGTTGAGGTACTTAATGTCTTCTTTTCAGTCTTTAATAGTAAGACTGGTTCTTCTCAGGATACCCAACTGCTTGAGATGGAAGTCAGGGTTGGGGAGCAGAATGAAGAACCCATAATAAAGGGGAAATAGTTATTGACCTGCTATACCACTTAGACACCCACAAGTATATGGGGCCAGATGGGATCCACCCAAGG
Source organism: Rhynochetos jubatus (assembly GCA_027574665.1). Lineage (NCBI taxonomy): Eukaryota > Metazoa > Chordata > Aves > Eurypygiformes > Rhynochetidae > Rhynochetos > Rhynochetos jubatus. The sequence continues at coordinate 3,818,918 of CM050690.1, read as the reverse complement.
GTACTGAGGAAACTGGCAGAAGGGGTCATCAAGCCACTTTCAAGCAGTCCCAGCTAACCATGGAGGTCCCAGTTGACTAGAGGTTAGCCAAAGTGATACCCATCTACAAGAAGGGCCAGAAGGAGAGTCTGTGAAACTGCAGGCCTGTGAGTCTGATTTAGTGCTGGGGGAGGTTATGGAGAAGATTATCTTGAATGACATCACACAGTATGTATAGGACAACCAAGTGATCAGACCACTCAGCATGGTTTTATAAAAGGCAGGTCATGCTTGACAAACGTGATACCCTTCCGTGACAAGGTGACCCACTTAGTGGACAAGAGAAAGGCTATGGATGTTGCCTACCTGCCCTTCAGTAAAGCCTTTGGCACTGTTACCCACAGCATTCTCCTGGTTAAAATGGTTGCTAATGGCTTGGATGGGTGTACTCTTCACTGGGTAATAAACTGGCTGGATGGGGACACCCAAAGAGTGGTGGTGAATGGAGTTAAACCCATTTGGTGGCTGGTCACAAATGGAGTTCCCCAGGGCTTAGTACTGACACCAGTTCTGTTTAAAGTTTCTGTCAATGACCTAGAGGAGGGAATTGAGTGCAACTTCAGCACATTTGCAGATGACATCATGCTGGGCAGGAGTGTTGACCTGCCTGAGAATAGGAAGGGTCTTCAGAGGGATCTGGACAGGTTGGATTGATGGGCCAAGGCCACTGTATGATGTTCAACAAGGCCAAGTGCCGGGTCCTGAACCTGGGCCACAACAACCCGCTGCAACACTACAGGCTTGGGGACGAGTGGCTGGAAAGCTGCCTGACGGAAAAGGACCTGGGGCTGTTGGCTAACAGCCAGCTGAATATAAGCTGGCAGCATGCCCAGATGGCCAAGAAGGCCAACAGCATCCTGGCCAGCATCAGGAACAGCGTGGCCAGCAGGGTCAGCGCAGTGATTGTCCTCCTGTACTGGGCATTGGTGAGGTCACACCCCAAATCCTGGGTTCAGTTTTGGGCCCCACACTCCAAGAAAAACACTAAGATGCTGCAGCATGTCTAGAGAAGGGCAATGAAGCTGGGGAAGGGTCTGGAGTGAAAATCCTGTGAGGAGCAGCTGGAGGAGCTGGGGTTGTTTGGCCTGGAGAAGAGAAGTTTCAAGGGAGACCTTATCACTCTCTACAACTGCTTGAAAGTGGGTCATTGGTGTCTTTTCCCAGGTAGCAAGTGATGAAAGGATACAGCCTCAAGTTGTGCCAGGGGAAGTTTAGATTGGATATAAGGAAAAAATTCTTCACCAAAAGGCTTGTCAAGCATTGGAATGAGCTGCCTAGGGAAGTGCTTGTCACCATCCTTGGAGTTATATAAAAGACATGTAGATGTGCTGCTTAGGGACATGGTTTAGTTGTGGTCTTCGCAGTGTTAGATTAATGGTTGGACTCAATGTTTTTTTCCAACTGGAATGATTCTGTGATTCCATAATTTTATGGTTTTGCCATATGAAACACAGATTTTTCTTTGTACTTTGTAATTAGCTGACATCTATAGAAACAATTCTAATCCTGTTATGCAAACGTATATGGGGTTAAAGCAGCAAAGTACTCTTACACTTCTCAGAGTCAAATTAGCAGAACTGAGTCTGAGGACCACTTGCGAGTACATAGTTTTTGTACTGCTAAATGGTACAGAACTGCTGTTTTGTACTGCTAAACATTACAAACAGAAAAGATGTAAAAATTACTTATAGAGGAGGTGTAGGTTGGCCAGACTTTACAGGTCATGGTGTCATCTGCTGAGCTGTTGTTTTCTTAGGCATAAAATAGTGGAGAGAAATTTGGATATTCCAAATCATCATTGATCACCCACTGATCTAGCAGAGAGTGTCCCTGCCCATGGCAGGGGAGTTGGAACAAATGATCTTTAAGGTCCCTTCCAACCCAAACCATTCTATGACTCTATGGTCATCCCAAGTCCCATGCTGCACTTCAGACAAGGAGCTTAACCTTGTCATTTACAAGACATTGATGCAAATTCTCAGCTGCGGCCGTTATATGACAATCAGCGTATATTTCTTTCACCCTTTTAGTCCACAGCATTATTAGTACATCAGAAGCCATGGTTTGAACAGTGGGATCACTGGCTTCACTTGGAGCAACTTACGTTCAGCCCTAGCAGTATCTGGCTCCTCCAGCAGCCACTATGCAGACATAATTACTCCTGCAGGAGCAGGAGCATCTTGATGTCTACATTTATGGTGGACCAGATTCCTCAGAAAACTGCCTGTCTCTTTTGCTCTGCAGTAAACACTTCACTGGCAATAAGAGCCCTCTGGCTCTGTTCACCTGAGTTTTAGTGCTTTTATCTGCAGGCAAACACTTTGGGCTTGGGCTTGGCTTCATGTCCACTGGCCTCTCAAAGCACTTTGTAAACTCCAGGAGGAGACTGTTATTAGGCGATCCATCACTTGTACTTTTGTACAGCATATGACACTATTGGAATTATCTGACAGCTGAGTTCAGGTGCTCCCAAAATGCAAGTGTTAAAAAAATAACACGTTGCATGTGAATTCACCTTTGATAAATGGAGATGCTTAGAGGTAGAGACTAGTCCCAAATAACACAGTTATCAGTTGGCCTTGGGAAAAGAACTGAGATATTTCATTTGTTTCAGTAAATTACGATTACCGGAAAGCAGGCCATTCCTTCACTTGTTATTATCCAGTTTGGCAATTTGCTGGATCTTTGTATTCGTTCATTGTTCATATTTCCTGGTCATTTGGCTGTATTTGTGTTTTCCTAAGTCTATTTTGTTTCAGAAGGATTTTTTTTTCATATGTATTTTTAAATGAGAATGATTATTTAACTATGGACATACAAAAAGGACAGAAAACTTCATTAACATTCATAAAGCTTCTATGGTTTTGGAGGGGAAGAAATAAATCTCTGAAGAACTGTCAACTATAGAATTTTACATCATATGTATCATAATTTCAGTATAGTGCGGCTACAATAAAAGGGAAAATTCAAGCTAGTGTAACTGCTGAATTCTTTACAAAAAGTAGATTTCCTTTCCACATTTTTTAGTAGTAGAGTTAATTTTGTATCTGAAAGCTAGGATGGCACACTAAAATGACATTTATCTTCAAATTCTGTTACAGGACTTCAGCCCTTGTGCAGGGAGTTGGATACCTCAATTAATATTGAGGTATTAAGATGTAATAAGCATAATTAATATGCTTAGAAAACAGTGTTCTTTATTTTCTGCATCCAGTAACAGTTTTCTCCTATCATGTTTTCCTTCTTTATTTGTTTGGGTTTTTTTTTTCCTGTTTCTGTGTTCTTTAAAAAAAAACCAAAACCACACACAATTCGATATGATCAGATGTTTAACAGTTAAGTGGGTCTTTACCTCATTCTAGACCTGAGTCTTACATAGCTGTGTAGTTGTTGGCACTTTGGAGTAAAATACTTAGCTCTGATCAATTGAAAGTTGCTCATTTAGGTCCCTAAACATATTTCTCTGAGGAAAATGTGATTTAAAAAAACCAAAAACAAAACCAAACAAAACAACAACAACAACAACAACAAACACACACAAAAAAAGAAACAACAAACTATGGGTGTTGGAAAACTGTTTAGCTGAGCCTGACATTTTACTTTTTAAATATTAATTATACTTTGGGCTTCTTCCTATTTACATACTTAAGTGCTTGCTTGGGACATAAATGGTGCTATATTGTCTTGAGGAAGCCACAGGGCAGCTTTGTTAGACAAAAATCGTTGCACCTGGTAATTTTTGACAATTAGTATTATGAATTTTTGTCACAAGAGGCCTGGGGAAAACACTTCCAGGTTGCTACATATCTCTATAAAAAGAAGGAAAATGTCAGAAGTGGTTGTCCTGCTGAGAGGATCATTTCTGGGAGGGAAAGAGGTGGCAAATGTTAAAATTACCATATTTATGGACACTGTAGAAGATGAAGGTCTGAATGTGAGCTGCTCAGTTTATAGTGAACTTTCTGGACAGCCTCATATAGCAGAGAAACTCTAACTATTCCTCTCAGAGATACTGTATATGTAAAAATCTTGAAGATTAATAGAGTTTTGCTTAGAATTATTACTGACTATGACTAGTGATCATAGAGAGAGTGAAGAGTTACTTTCCAAGAAAAAGCAATCCTCTATCATTTTTAAATTCCTGTTGCTGTCTTTTGATTGGGGGACAGGATACAGTTCTTGCTTTCCCTCTAATGTTTTCCTCTAAGGCTGAAAAAAAAGTTGAAAAAATATCTGCAAAAATTTGTTTTACCTTTCCTATTCCAGAGCGAGTAATCTGTATACATCATGTGTGGTAGGTTGACCCTAGCCAACAGCTAAGCACCACACAGCCATTCGTTCCCTCCCTGCAATTAATATAACAGGTGAGAGCAAAAGAGAGGAAAACCATGGTTCAAAATTAAGACATTTTAATATGTAAAGGAAAGAGGAAGAAGAAAGGAAAAAAATAAAAACAAACAAAACAACCACCACCACCACCAACAAAGACCACGAACAAAAAAAGTGTTACTCACCACCTTCCACAAGTAGGCTGATACACAACAAATTGCCAAGTGATAGCTGCCCTAAACCCCCCTGCTCCTCCTTGCTGAGCATGCTGTCATCCATTATGGTTAGCCTGGATCAGCTGATGTAGCTGTGCCCCCTCCCAACCCCTTACCCACCCCCACCCTGTTTGTTGGATGGTCAGAGTGACTGCCCTGGCACTGTACAAGTGCTGCTCAGCAATACCTAAAATATTGTTATGTTACCAACATTGTTTTGAAAACAAATCTATGCTACTATGGAGAAAATGAAGTCTATTAAGTCCTCACGAGCTCGAATTCCAGTAATGTGTCAAATTTTGAGTGCCTTTCTTTTCGTTCCAGTGCTGTTTAACCCAGAGATACCTAGTAATGAACTTCAGCAACATCAGTGTGCAATGGGAGAACAGGGAGGAAGATAATGCTTATGCAGTCATGCACACTCATATATTTTTCACACTGCAGGTACAGTTTCAAAGTCAGACCACTGTTTAGTGTGTCTTCTCTGACCCTGTCCTGAGCTTGTGGTGTGTAATAGTAGTGTACATTTTTCCAGTGAAGTAGCAGCTACACCACAATACTGCTATGCTCAATTGGTTTTAGAACCAGAATTACAATAAGGTTGTCCTCCACCTGGCCACATAGATAAATAAACCAGGTTTTGTTAGACGTCAGACTGGGACAAAAGTGTTTCTATATTTCTGGTTTTACCTTTGTGATTTACAACTAGAATTAATAGTCCTACAGCATACAGTTTTACTTATTGAAGTCTCAAGCTCAGATATTGTCTTTGCTGGCAGTCAAAAATGAGGACAGATGTTGCTAAGTGAAAAGGCACTGCAGTAACCTGACTCACATGGAATGGATGGAGACATGGTAGTAAAATTAATTGGTTGATCGGCATTTTGATTTGCAAGCATAATCAAGATCATTGCAATTTTACATCTATAAATTGGCACAACACACCATTCTACTTCCTCTCCCCTAATATCTTTGGTGCTTTTGGAAAGGGGATGGTGGAGGACATGCTAATAACTCAGCAAGCTTGGGGTTTACTCCATTAGTCAGATTATCATAAAAACCTACAATGAAACTTTCCCAGGGCTGCTGACAGGGAATGGAGGGTAGAAAACACTTGGAAGATCATGTTATCATTGCTGCCTTGTCTGATCGAGTGGGACTTGGCCCAGTATAAGGAATTACAGTGCTAAAATCTGTGCTGGAAAACCATGACACTGTACCTCAGGATCTGTCTGACACAGAAGCTCAGAAATTGGAGCATGCCACCAAAACTGGTGTTTTCTAAGAATTGGTCTGTGTGTTGGTATAGCATTATATGATGTCTAGAAGATGGCACGTAGATGGTGAATCATAGAATGGTTTGGGTTGGAAGGGAGCTTAAAGATCATCTAGTTCCAACCCCCCTGCATGGGAAGGGACACCGTTCACCAGACCAGGTTGCTCCAAGCCTCATCCAGCCTGGCCTTGGACACTTCCAGGGATGGGGCACCCACAGCTTCTCTGGGCAACCTGCCCCTGTGACTCCCCACCCTCTCCAGGAAGAATTTTTTCCTGATACCCGACCTAAATCTCTCCGCTTTCAATGTAAACCCATTATCCCTTGTCCTCTCACTACAGGCCCTTGTAAAAAATCCCAATCAGCTTTCTTATAGCACTCCCCCAGGCACTGGAAGGTGCTCTAAGGTCTCCTCAGAGCCTTCTCTTCTCCAGGCTGAACAAGCCCAATCCTCTCAGCCTGTCCCTATAGCAGAAGGGGTCCAACCCTCTGAGCATTTTCGTGGCCTCCTCTGGGTTCTCTCTAACCAGTCAATATGCTTCTGATATTGAGAGCTCCACAGCTGGATGCAGAACTGCAGGTGTGTCTCATGAGGGAAGAGTAAAGCGGGACAATCCCCTGCCTTGACCTGTTGGCCATGTTTCTCTGCATACAGCCCAGGATAGGGTTGGCATTCTGAGCTGTCAGCGCACACTGACAGCTCATGTACAGCTTTTCATTCCCCAGTACACCCAGGCCCTTCTCCTCAGGGCTGCTCTCCATCCATTCTCCACCCAGCGTGTCCTTGTGCTGGGATTGCCCCAACCCAGGTGAAGGGCCTTGTACTTGGCCTTGTTGAACCTTATGAGTTTGGCAAACATCCACCTTTTGGTTACTCCAGTGGTGGTTTTTTGGTTTTGGTTGGTTTTTTTGTTTGGGTTTGGGTTTTTGTTTTTTTTTTTTCTGTACAAAACTGATGTACATGATTAAAGATTTTCAGATCTAGTCAGAAACTCAATTTTAAAGCTTTGAAAAAATAACTGAGAAGAATCTTGACAGAGTTTGTTCTGTGTCTGACATGACTGCATCAAAGCACTACATGATACAGAATTTTAATCACTCATAAAACAGCTGAAGTGTGCTTTCTTCTTTTCTTCTTCAGTGGTTGAGTTTTGGGCTGCTTTATGAAAAGAGCTAGAAAAGTAGATTTCCACATATGTTAGCTTGTTTGTTTATTTTGGTGTTTTCTGTCCATATAATTTTGTTTTGGGGGATTTCCAAACTACACTGAACAAAACAAGTGTTTGTTATTGCCAGGCAGCCTTTGTGCTTCTGCAGTTTAGCTGCCTGGATGTTAATAATGCTACAATATCCAGACTTTTTCAAATAATCCTACACTACCTCTAGATAGTATATACAATTGTCACTATTTCCCAGGTCTAAATACTAGGTAGAAACTTAACAGCAATTAGTTACTGTATAAAAGCTGTTGTTCTGTTCAGTTCCTCCTCATTTCTAAAATTGTATTGCACTGTCTGCCACTGGGCATGAAACACATGCATATCTCTGCCTGGGCCAATTGAAGGTTCCTCCTCATGTTACCATTCACTTTCTTTTGGCAGATAGCCTTTCAAAAAATAAAAAATAAAACAAAAACAATGACAAATCCAAATCACACAAACACACCCTCACCCTAACTTGTTACTACTTATTTTCAGATAATATTATTTTGCCTTAAAAAGGCAGTGTCAGGTATGTAACACCAAATTTTTGCCACAAGAGGACACTTCAACTTCCATTTGAAACCCTCAAATTCTGTCCGGTTTCCTGACATTTCTACCTTCTGGAACATCGGAGCGTTTTCTGAAATAAGATGTGCCTGAAGGTAAAAAATTTCAGTCCCAGGAAGAAAAATGTTAACCTTTACACATGCATCTGACTCTGAACTCTCATGTCTCCACTGAGACCTTACAGTAGAGGACCCAATATTCAGAATCTGACCCTTCCGTAGTTTGTGCTTACTCAATTATCAGACAGACAAAACAAGCTTCCTACAGCCTATAGATGAGGTATTATTTTTTTTTTTAATTTAACATTTCAAATGTTTTCTTCATTGAAATTGTTGAAATGACTAAGCAGAAAAAATTTTTTAGTAAATTGCCTGTGCAAATCTTTTCCAGGTTAAGGAAATACCAGAGGAGAGGAAAAGAGGTAAATATCTTTAAAAACTTGAACAGCAGGTCATATGCAACTTTAAAAAAATATCAGAGACACAAATGTTACAATAAGATATTGCTATTGGATTTCCACTTTGATAGATCATTTCTAAAAAATCCTAGTGCACAGAGGACAAGGACAAGGATAAGAGAAGTAAAAACACAATGTTGAAGTTCAATGCCCTGTATGTCAGCTAGAATGTAGCTGTTGCCAGCTCATTTGGACTCAGTTATATAAAATGTGTATACAGTGTTTAATAAACAAACACAACCCATTCCACACTGTGTATGAAGCACCAGATTAAAGGTTTACAGGATGGTCTTGCATGAATAAGTTCTTCTCCAACCATTCTGTCTTTAGGCTGGACAGCAAATATCATGTGCCTTCCATGGCCACAAGTTAGTATCTGTGCATGAATCTCACCCCACCTCCGCTTCCTAATAACAGCATCCTGGGGTCTGAGATGTAAGTGTAGATTGCACATTACACTCGTCAAAGATGAAGTGGTTAATACTGCACAAACGCACCCCTTCCGTAATGAAATTTCCAATGGCATTCTCATCTGCCAGGTAAACCATGCAGTTCTCTGCATACTGTTAGCTCCTGTCTGTGTAGCTTGGCCAGCTATAATTAAAAGGTATATGATGTGAAAACACCAGCTGAACTACCCCAGTGGACTGCTTCTTGCACTCTGTCTGATTCAGGTAGTGAGCTACCAATGAAGTAGTAAGCCCTGGAGACCCAAACGCACTTAGACTCACAACAATAACATAAAAGCAATACAATATTTTTTTTTCCTTTCATCAGACACTGATTTAACAGACCATAATTTAGGGATGTGATAGTAACCTAAGTCAAGCCTGACAAGACTAGGGCAAATATGACATTGAGCATCAAGTGGCAAAACCCTGCATTCCTTTAATTCTGATAGAAATATGCCTGTGAATGAAATCCTGTTTGTCAGTGTTTTTTCTGCTGGTGACAACATGCCAAAAGTAACATTTTAATGGATACGTGCCATACATTAATGATAATCTTGGGAGCTGAGAACAATGACAAACATGACAGCGACATACCGTGCGGAGCTGTGCAAAAAATCCATTTGGCTCAGCCATGGCAAATTTATGTCACAAATGTACATGTACATGAAAATAACTGCTGTATGTGCTGTACTGAAGTAACAAGGTTTCTTTGCATATGTAAAGTGAGGGTTTTTTCCCCCTCCATTTTTCCTGTCATTAAGCAGAAGAAAAATCATCTCCTTTTAATGGAACAACAGTTCATTTTTCAGCTCAGCATCAAAGTCTCATTCCAAAGAGTTTTTTCTTTACCCTTTCGTCCTTTTTGCTTTTTTTTCCCTGTAGGTTTCATTAAATTATTTAAAGTTGTATGTTCTTTAATCATGAATGAATTGGATAAGTTTTGTAGCTGTAATTACCATAATAAAATACTTACCTTGGAAAAGTCTTTGTATTTGGGGAGTAAACTAGTGATTACCCAAAGTTTCTAGAGGTGTAGTTAATGAATTTCTCCCCAGTTGAGTTCAAGATTGCTTAAATGTTCTTTTCCAAATTAGTGACCACTCCAGAAAAACCAATGATAAGAACAACTTCCAGTGACATCTGAAGGGAGGAGTGGATCAATACTCTATGTGCAAATGAGAGAGTCTTCAAGGAAAGGAAACGTACTGAAGGATGATGTCTCTGACTCTTCCTCACACTTCAAAAGACTCTTTAGAGATGAGAGTACAGCTAAAAGAAACATACTTTGGCAATAAGCATTCGGCCTGAATTTGTGCAGTCAGTATAGGATGCTATTTTATGTATTTCTGTTTGATTGTTAGGAAAGTAAAGGATCCCTCTCCTAATCATATTCCTGTGATAGTAAGGACAATCATATTTATTTTTTTTTAATCCATAGCATGGAGCCAGACCTCAGAGTGGATGTCACTACAGTTAGTTTTTCCTCTTAGTGTTTTCTTTTGTTCTTGCTAGCAAATTAACACAGGAGGGGGAAAATCTGAGAAGACACTGCTGATATTTCTTTTTTTCCAGACCAGTTCAGTTGTAGTTATCTGGTAATTGTATGTCTGTGGTAAAAAAAATATTTGGGGTCAAACTTTTTGAGGTCTAGAGAGATTTTATACAGCAGTGGTGAATGCTGTGTTGAAGTGAGAACTTGTGAATCACTGCTGTGTTTAGAGAAGAGTGAGGATGGCCTAGCTTTGGTGAGAAAGTATTGTTCCAGAGAAAGTTAGAAGGTATGTGAATACCCTGTCTAAATGGCTATGCACTCAGCAACCATCAAGTAACAAAAGCAAGTTCAAGGTAGTGGCTGGTGTCAATATGCAAGGTTAAAGTTTTCTCCCTTCTTCCAATCTAAGTGCTATTCAGGTGCTGCCTTATATTGAATCGAACAATGGGAACTGCCTGTTTCTTATTATTTTTGCAGCGTCTCTTTGAATGTACAATACTGCAAAAAGATCCATGTTTAGCCATACCAACACTTTACCCTGCAGCCTTGGAGCACTGATTTAGGACTCCAGTACACTGAGGATGGGAGTGGGGAGGTGCTGTGCAGGTATACCCGCAGTCAGGAGGTGAGAGTCACCAGTTAGTTTTAACCCAGCTATTGTAGGCCAATGGAGTTAGTTACCCAGTACCCAGCCAACTGAGTCTGCAGCATATGCAGTGTGGAGATACTTGCCTTGAAGAAGCTTTGCAGGAGACAATAATTAAAGCTGCATCATACTGTACCCTGGGAACTTCATTCTTGGGCCAGCCATACAACCAAGAACATAGCAGATGTAGAGCTTCGAGCTGCAAACATTTTTCTCCTCCCCTAAATGTCTGGTCAGTGTTGTGCAACGTACTCATTGGGACCAGGAGGTTATCCTTTAAGCCTTGATCTTTGTGGGAACTTCAGTTCCTCCAAGCATTTTTCTATCATTTAACCTCCTTGTTATTTTGATATCAGTGTGACCACCCCTACTTCCTAGACTTCTTACTGGCCTTTTTTAGCATGGTTTTAGGAAAACTGTGTGTGTAAATAAATGGCAGATTGACAGGTACAAATGAAAACTGGGAGTAGCAAGGCACAGAATGAATGATCAAAATGTTGTAAATATTATTGTTAAAATGTATTCTATTATTTTAAAAGTTATGGGTAGAGAGAATCACAGATCATACAACAGGAAACTTGCCACACAACTCCACAGGGAAGTGTTGCCAAAGGTTTCTTCTGGTTTTAATAGAAAGTGGAGTTATGAAAGGTAGGAAAGATATTTTCTCTTCTTTTGTAACATGTCAGCCATGTATAATGTATGCCAGTTAAAAACCTCTCTCCCTTTGAAACTCTTGCTGTGTTTTTGAGCTCCTGTGCTATGTGTGTTGTATTATATCCCTCTTTCAACACACGTGAAAGAAATGCTGTTGTCTAAGGATGACTGGCTAGGATGAGTGCCGTTGCTATTTGTACTCCTCTTCCTAGAGATTAATATGTGACAGATTTGGTGTCATTCACTAGTCTAAAAGCTATAAAACTGAAGTCACACCATAAATGGTGGCCATTTTGCAACCCTTTACCAGTTTATCAACACAAATGTACGCTGTTGTGACCAGTCTGATAGGGATTTTGTTTGGTTTTTTGGTTTTTTTTCTGTCCACAACAAAATCCAGAGTACTTTCTTCTTTCCTTCTTCTAACCCTGTTCTACTGACATCAGTAAATTATTTCAATGGACTAACATAATAGGATCTTTGACAATATTACTGTAATACTCATGAAAAGTCTGGATTTTTTGGGTGACTTGAGGTTCACAGCAGGTATAAAATCCAGTTCAGATGACAGAAAATATAGAACAGCTTTCAAAACTTTGAACTTTCTGCCTTCCTCCTTTTTATTTTCTCTGACATTACATTTTGTGGGTTTTTAACTTTAGTTAACAGAATTTTCATTATTAAACTGGTTTAAAATGACAGTAGGAAAATTCTGTTTATACCATTAACTTGATAATCCTCACTTTTTTTCCCTTTCCTTCCCTCTCCTTAATAACTCATCTTATTAGAATTTCTACTTACCTAGAATTTAAGGTTAATACACATCTACAGGAATGGAAACAAGTAAAAATTGCCCCAGGATGTGAAAAAAACAGTGTTTTGAGGAAATGAGGCACTGAAGCCACAAATCATTATATTATGCTTAAGTTTTCTATTTCATGGGGTCATCATCTCGTCTTTATTCCAATACTAATAGTATGTCTCTATGAGCTGATGCTTTTGAGATCACTAGTCACTCACTATTTTTTTTCCTTTTTCGAGGCACACAAACTTTTGTGTTAGACCTCTGCCTGTCATTCTTGCTGTTCCAGTTCAATGCACTCATTCAACTGCCAACATGTCCAGCACAGTATGTAAAATTGCATGTATTCTTATACCTAGAAGACAGCTACTCTTTTCTGTGATCCAGTATGGGAGTTTCCAAAGATACACAGCTAAACTGCATTTGATAAATCTGCACGTTTGTACATTGATTCTCAACTAGCTGCTCGGGTTTTGGTGCAAATGTGCCTTTTGGAGTCCAGAATCACTCCATACTTTTGAAGTTCTTATTTCCAAATTTAAACTCCCAGCTTTATTCAAGCAGTGTTTGGATTGCATGATAAGTTTCCTTTCACCTTAGAAACAGAAACATGGTGTATTCAAGTGGCATTGTATTAGACTCGCGGATGAAGAAGGAAACCTGAAAGGTCCCTTCTGTTGCTGAGACAGAGCATCAGGTTGGAGCACAGATACAACATTTCTTTAGAATGTTAAAAGCTTTCACAGCACTGCTGATCTTGAGTTGTCAAATTTCAAGGAAGAGCACTGCATTTGTCCCTTCTCCATAACTCCACTCTATCCTGTTCCATGCACATAGATGTATTTCAGGGATATAAAGGCTACTTTCAAGTTTTTTTGTATTTAATAGGCTAAAGTGTGTGTAGTTCTCACTTCCAGTACATCCATTTGAAAACAAACCTAGCTTGACAGCTGCCCGCTTCTTTCAGTGATTTTTTGTTCAGCCTGGAGAAGAGAAGACTCTGTGGAGACTTTATAGCACCTTCTAGTACCTGAAGGGGCTGACAAGAAAGCTGGAGGGTACATTTTACAAAGACGGGGAGGGACAGAACAAGGGGTAATGGGTTTAAATTGAAAGCGAGGAGATTCATATTAAACAGCTGGAAAAAATTCCTCATGGGGAGGGTGGTGAAGCACTGGATCAGGTTGCTCAGAGAAACTGTTGATTCCACCGACCTGGAAGCGTTCAAGGCCAGGCTGTATGGGGCTTGGAGAAACATGCTCTTGTAGAAGGTGTCCTTGCCCATAGCATGGGGGTTGGAACTAGATGATCTTTAAGGCCGCTTCCAACCTAAACCAATTCACAATTCTATTATATGATTCCTAAGTTCTTCATTTAAGTAGACTTCTTTTTGACTGTATTTCTTTTTAATTTTTTAAAACAGGAAAGGAAAACATACCAGATTATTCTCTCAGCAGAAATTAATACCTAATAAGCAACTCTCTATTAAAAATTTTGGGAAATGAATGAGGTATGACTCAGGATTAGAGAGACAGTGACCTTGTCTTGTATCAGTCTAGGACCTTGTGCACAAAACAGACATGAAGGAAATTTTATTACAGTTGATTGCAGTTAATGTAGCAATTTATGGACATTCTTCAAAAAACTAGTGACAATTTAATGAAATCTAAATGAATATCTGTGCTACATCCTTGGCAAGATTACACTCTCTAGCCCTTAGTTTTTCTAAGGAAAATTTCAGCAGTTTCTCACACAAACCTGGGTACCCAGGTTTTATTGACACTGATGGAAATAATATCACTGGTGTTCTCTTACTGAACCAGATAAATTTGAAGACACTGAACTTATCCTAGGATAATTAAGTTCTGAATAGCAGCAGCTGCTGAGGACCAATGAATTGTCACAAGTGGTAGAAATCCTGTCAGAATGAGAGCACAGACAACCTAAAGTTGGTTAAACCTTTTCATTAAAAGTAGAGGTTTTTCCAAGATAGTTCGCTCATGCAAAATGGATGGTATCTTTATTTCACTGTAACTCACATGAGCTTAAATAAAGGAATTTGTCCAGTTCCTCAGTATGTGGCACAAAATAATGTGAACTAGATTTTTTCTGCTTTGAAACATTTGCTCTTTCTGCAGTGATGTTGAGAGTCAGGTGAACCTGCAAGTAAAAGGCAAGTACAGCATCCACTATGCCTGAAATTTCTTTTCATTTTATAATAATTACTCATCATTTTCCAGAAAGCTTGACAACAGAACAGTCTGGGTGAAGCGATGCATGAAACTGCTCTCTGGTCCCCCTGCCCTGCCCTGCCCTGGTTAAATACTCTTAATGAACTGGAAAACTGATATTGATAAAACTAGCTCTGCTTATCTATAGGGCACATCAGATTTGAACTCATCAGGGATTCATGTTTAACCTGATTAAGGTTAAATCAGACATTGTTTTTTCTCTCCTCACCGCACCCCAAATATTCAAAGAATGGCTTATTACTGTCAGATGGTCATGAAAGTGTGGTACGGGAATACTCTCAGAATGAGTTCGGTAGAAAATGCAGAATATAATGAAAAAATGTTAAAAATACTATGTAAATAGTAATGTAATATCAAGCACTTGCACTTAAATCTTCACAATGTAATGATACATCATTGCTATACCAATGTCCTCTTCTTGACTTTTAAAAACTTACTCGTTTAAAATAATTTATTTTAAAATACAGATCAGGACAATCAGCTTTCCAGAGCATGCTTACACTTGCTTACTGTAAACATTCATGAAGAAATACTTTAGTGTTAAAACATATTTTTCAGTTTAGAATTTGTACTTCCATTTTAAGCATGGTAACTCTAATCCATGGCTCAATATTTTTTCTTCTTTTTGCTAGATTATTTAAGATTAAAAAGAAATTTAGCAAAATTTACTAAAATTGAAACATGCAATAGAATCCGATATTCACATGCTTTTAGATATTAACAATGAAGTCACACCATGAACAGTGAATTGTATTTTCATTTACAGTCTCTTTCCTGCAGACTAAAGAATATTTTCTGAAAAATTCCACACATTGTGCATGAATTACTGAATAAGTTTACAGTATATTAGTGGAAATTAATAGCAGAATAATAATTAAGTTATGATCCATTCTATTCATCATAAGCAGGACAAAGGCTTAATGGCATGAAATCACTATAACAGACATTTTTATCTGACTCTGAAGGTGAACTGCATTTGTATATAAAATGAATTTTTAGAAATGTTTCAACTAAAAAGCACATTATCTTCATAGCAGTAAAACACAAATGCTGAATAAGATAATAGGAACCTCTCAAAAAAGCTACGCAGTAAATAAAATAATTTAAAAATAAGACCAAAAGGGAGTTTTCTACAGAAGTGTGCATATTTGAAAAGAAGTGGTTAATTGATAGCATTGTTTTTCAACCTTTACTGTCTTGTAGTAAACACAGAATAAAGTACTAAAACAATCTTGGAATGAACAAATGAAATGCACATTCAGAGCAGAGCTACTCCTTAGCTCACAGTGGCGTAATAAAGCGGTAATCCCTCTGCTAAAAGCGATGAGTTTAACCTCTAAGGCAAAGTCTGTGAAGTCATCACACAAGTGCCTGTTTGTTGTTTATTGATATCTAGAATGAAATGTTTTTCCACTCATACTTTGAGTCCTCTTAGAGTGATAGTCAATCTCACAGGTAATGCAAGGAAATGCAATATTCATGATTTGATGGCCAGGCTGTTTACACTTAATATGTTCCACCTACTGCAGCCTGCAGAACCATTTAAAACTGTACATATTTCTTTGGGGGAAAAAGTGGAATTATCATCACTCATAAGTTACTATTTTTGCCTCTATTGTTGCTAAACCTGCATCCATTTCTCTTGACTATCTGTCTTCATGTATTAATCATTGTTTCATTTTGAGGCAGCAAACATATTTGTTCCATATTCTTCAATATATGGGAAAGGGCACTGAAGAATGGTAAATCATTTCAGGAGTGATTTAACCCAGTTGCCCTTAGCTTTCAATGGAGAATTTATTGCAGAACTCACAAGAATATCTAAGAGTTACCTTGTAATCGAGACAGGGAGCTGGAAAGCAAGATCAGTTGAGCAGCAGCACTTATATCTAAAGATGTGCCAAACAGATCTAAAACAAGCTGTATTAAAAAAGAGAGAGAGAAAAGAGAGCTAGATGATTTAAAAGTTATCAGACTTCTGCAGTCAAAGTACCCTTTGGGGAGACACCTCATAACAGCAACAAATATAAATAAAAATGTAATACTGCTTACACTAGTGAAAGGTGAAGCAGAAAAAGACAGTTATGACAAGCAAAAGCAAGCATGAAATTTCTCTGTGGTAGTCTCACTTTAATTATCTTGTACAGTAATTCTCTCTAGTGCAGAAATCGTATACAGTCATTCTCATATAGCAGTGTAAAAGGTGAACAAAGAAAAGGTGCTTTTCCTTTCTTCAAGAAGAATCTACCCTGCCTTCAAGAAGACAGCTGCCCGTCTAAGCTTGAAGGCTTTGAACATATATGTTTGAAGCATGCAAAAGAGGAAGAAAAAAGAACACATAATCCCTGCACAAACATTCCTCATCACACTTATTTATGTGTTCTTCTCACATTTCTAGATGAAATAAAAAGAGTCTCTCACAACAGCTAGTGACCTTCAAAGCAAAAGCTACACCAGTGTGTGTATGCTTTCCTTACCTCATTATTCTTGCGGTGCCTAGGATGTGAAGTTGGAATGGTATCAGAAAGTTTTCTCACTTTACTGACTTGCTTGGCAGAAGTTTGAATGACAGAGGAAGCAACAAATGGCAACAATATCTCAACCCAAATCAAATAAAAGTTCCAAGCAAATGTGAGACACAGATCAGCTTTTAATTTCAGGTCTCATCTGTATAAAAAAACCTCCAAACCAAAAAAACAACCAAACAAAAAAAACCCAAACAAAACTACAACAACAACAAAAAACCACTCTAGACATGGGTTGAGTGTTTTCTTTCCAGGAAAAGGTTAGCCTGGAAGGAAAGCAGAATCAGATGTTAGAGATAATTACACTGAAATTGGGTAAACATCTGAATTCTGAGTGGCTTTTTAGACTAACAGTCCAGAAAGCTAGCGCTCCTTCTACAGCAACGTCTTTAAACAAAAACAGGGTTACAGTCACTTGAGATTAGGGAAAAAAAAAAACAACTTGCTAACATCAGTGCCTGTGATATGCCAGCTTTCCACTTACCCCAGTAGATCAGTCATGATTTGTGCCAATGCATGGGAGAGGCATTGTTCTAATTTACTTTATTAATGCTCCCCATTAAGGATATTCATCACGTATCGTATAGGCCATGTTCACATACGTATTCTCTGGCAAATTATAAACTGTGCAGGCTACATCTCAAGCCTATTCTTTTGCATCAGCCACATCATTCGTTTCACTTCAGGGCAGTGGTTTTTAAATTTCAGTTCAAAATTGCCAAGTCTCTTACCCATTTTGTAATTTACAACTTAAAAAAGAGAACTGAGATCTGCAAGTAACTTGTTATTATCTACAAAGTACAATACAGGGAGGGAAAATGTATTATTTTAAAAATACAAAGGAGAAATAGGAGGCAAACACACTACGAGTAAAAAATGTTTTCCTAAGTGCTAAAGTAGAAGGTGATACAGTTAACAACAGTTAACAACAAGTCTCTGACAGAGAGTTTAGGTTCCTGACTGCCAAATTTGAGAGAAGCATGAAAAGCATACAGGTAGAAAATGCTCCTCTGGGAGATATCAGGAAGGATCCAGAAGTCATTGCCCTGTGCTACACTCCATGCTAGAAAAACAAACAAAAACCCACAAAGGAAGTACACTATTTTCTGAGCTATTTTACCCAATGTAGGCCCATTAATTTCAATAAAACTGTACCAATTTGTACTACTTAAAAATTGGTGTTACATAAATGCAAAAACCAAAATAAGAACACAAGCAGTGGTAAATACTGCTTAGGACATCTGATGGTGTTATTTTTTCTTTTATGACTTTTTAATTAAACATGGGATATTTTTCCCTCCACAAATAAATAAAATAACTAAGCCCATTGAGTCAGCAACATAAGAATAGGAAATCATAAACCCAGGAAAGCCTAATGCATTTTAATTTAATGAAGATACACATAGTACTATTAAAATTTGCTGCAACTTTTCTTCTAGTTTTCAGTAGCAATTGTTCAGTGTATATCAAGTATGAATAAACTGAAACTGGTTTTAGGCTAATATCTTTTTTTTTTCTTTATTGTAATTATGTTCCCGTAAAAGTAGAGAAGATTATGGACACTACTACTACATTATAATGTGGTTGGGATGCAAGCACATATTTTTTTCTCAAATGTCAGGGACTAGAAACATACTTTATAATTTACATATGGGGTTCATTCTGATGGATGATTTCAGGACAGGAGGTGTTTTAGAAAAACTATCAGGTATTTAACAAGCCTCAGCACTAGCTGAAATACTATTATAGTGCACAGGCATGATTTATTACATGGTGCTTGGTATCAAGATATAAAGTTGTAACAAACAAATAGCATATGAAACATTAAACTGTAACATAAATAGGTTCAAAGAAACCTTTGAACTTCTTAACCTCTAAAGATTCATGGAGTGCATCAGAATAACATCAATCTAATTTCAACAAAGGTCAAAAAATGCAGAGGCCCAGATAAGGTTTGACTCTGACAGATTTGTGTTCACTTGCACAGGGAGAAACTGATTTATTGGAATGTTAGAACTGTAAGAGGCTCTTGCAGCCATAACAGAAATGGTTATTTCAACTTGCTTTCTCATGGAGAGAGCAATAACAGCCTTTGGGCTGGTTTTAATCAGGAAAGAGTTAACTTTCTTTACAGTGGCTTGTATGGAGCTAGGTTTCTGGTTTTACACTGAGAAAAACATGGATAAGTAGTATTTTTCTGGTGCTGGGGAGTACTTGCACCAAATTTAAGGTCTTTCCAGCTTCTGATTCTTGCTGTGTTCCCAACATTCTCAGTGTAGGGGACACACAGTTCAGACAGTCGACCCAAACTGACTAGGAGTATTTCATTCCATAGCACAGCAGGCTCAGTGCGTAAGCGGGAAGTACGTTCAGGGGCCATTACACTCTCTAACTCTCTTTTCTCTCCTTTGCTAATTCCTCTGTTAGCTGCTTTGCTAACTCCTTTGCTGGCTCGTTCGTTAGTGAGCTGATGAGTCAGTTGGCTTTCCCAGTTGTGTTCTGACTCGTGGGGTCACTTGAACTCTCCTGCAATTGCTCTCAGGCTCTGAGTCTCAGGCTCTTCTTTGGCTCTCATTTCTTGGGACTTCGTTGCGTGTCAGTTGGCAGGTGGCATATGTTTTATTTTTTATTAATTATTTATTAGTAGTAGTATGCATATATTCATATATATATTATTCATTTATATTCCATTAGTAAATAGTTCTTATCTCAGTTTTACGAGTTTTCTTGTCTTTTTCCTCCGATTTTTTCCCTCTGCTGGAGGAGGGGAGGGGAGGTGTGAGAGCAGTTTCGTGGTATTTTGCTAGCCAAGGTTATACCACAACATGAATATTCAGCTAGGACAACCAGATTAGTTGAAAATTTTCTGAATACAATCTAAACTTACTGGGAACATCTGCTCCCTCAGGATCACTACTTTTCAAGGTTCATGTCGTATGTTTCTGAAAGTGGCTCTTTAGTACAATTTTTGGGTTTCTCTTTTCCAATAGCATTTCCCAAAGCAGAGAACTTCAGTACAACTGGCAAATTCATACTACTGTGCTTACTAAATACCTGTACCAACCTAGCAGGACCAAAGTGGGAGGACCTGTCTGTGAGAAACATGTAAGGAAGGTGTGATTTTACATTTGGGTAGACTGTTCAGCATAAGGAAGCCAGACAGACAGAGTCAGCATGGGTTGCAGAGACAAGTCTTGACTGGAAAGCTCAAGAGTGTTCTCTTATAAGAATACATCACACTGTGTTCCCTCCTTTACCAGTACCTGTACAGGGTAAGATGTTCTTTTGCATTTTTCCAATGAAGAATAACCAAGAGTAACTCTCAAACTTGCAAGTCTCTATGTACTCAAGAATCCAGTTTTGTATACAATCTTACACTTGTTAATAACATCCTTTTCCCCTTTTGTGGGCTGTGTTTTTGTAACAGTTGTTACATCAGCCAGCTTGGCAAACTAACTTGAAAATCTCTGGACCTCAAAACCACATCTACTTTTGAGTTAAATATCCTTTCTTACATCCAAGGATTGTAATAGAGTTGTCTACTTTCTGGACAGGCCAGACACAATGTATTTCACAACATTTCCTTCCTAGTCCTGTTCAAAATTCCTCCACTGAGAAGAAGTAATTTATCCTGCACTGAGATGGTAGTAATCTCAGACAAAGAAAGTCAACCATCAGGGGATGAAAATGTTATTGATATTCCCTACACATATCCTAGCTGCTCTAGGCTAAGCTTTCTTTCAGGGAAAAAAATTCAGGAAGATTAAAGGAAATTTATTGACAGGTTTTCTCCCCTCCCCGAATACCCACACATGCTCAAATTGTTTAGTCAGAGACATACCCCCTGACAAGAAAAAAAAAAAAAGATTTGTTTTAACCCAGAAAATAAATAAAGATTTAGGTGGTAAAAGTCAATACCTCAGAGGCAAGATGCAGCCTACTGAAAGGAGAAAATCAGGCTGAATTTAGCGCCAGATATGTTGTAATTCAAAACTACATCAAGAATCTGGCTTTTTCTATTTGTCTATTGAAATTATTAATAAAGTGGCCTTTTCTTTCCTTCCCTCCTTGAGAACTTGCAGTGCAAGTTCCTGATGAAGACATCTGGGCACCTTCTAATCTAATAAATACATGTAATGAGAAGACAGTAAATACATCTTTTTGTCCCTGATACAGGTCATGAAATTGAAGTAAATAGATTTAAAACTCTAGTATTACAGAAGATGAGATTAGAAAGCCATTAGTAGCCATATAGAGTATTAGAGCACTGGACACCAAAAAGCTATTACAAAGAAACAGATAAAAACACATTGATATCATCCTTCTTCTATTATTCAGTAAAGCATTTTGGTTTGAGCCCTGTTGTTTTTTATGCAACCTGTTTGTGCAGCAGAACCAATAATAGAAACCTTTCTAGATTTCTTCTCTCTTTGAGGCATGAGAGAGGAAAAGAGATTTCTCTGCTTCAGTGATACTCTATAACTACCATAATAAAGTTAGTTTTGGACAATCAGATAATGTTACCATTCAAGATTCCCTTTAGCTACTAATTATTTGTCTCTCCTCCCCAAAGATTCCCACCCTTTTCCAGTCTTCCAAAGAATTTGAATGTAGTGCCTGCTTGTATCATTTTATGTAAACGAAGACAGGAAAGGCAAATGCAATTCTGAACTGGTATCAAGTAATCTTGATTTTCTGAAGAGAGGAAGAGCTGTCCCTTCTTCCTGTATAAAGGCTATAAACATTGAGGTAAGCCAGAAGCTCTCTGCAGACTACAGTGTGGTGCTATGCAGAATACTACTGGCTTGTCAACGGTACTTACTTTATTTCTGTGCTAGTATAGTGCTGTCATTCTGTGTAGCATCCCTACTCTGGATGAATGTTTAATTTGAAAAATCAACAGCTCACAGTAATTTCCATCAGTTCCATATAATACTGCAATATTGGACATAATTTACTTCCATTTAACTCCTTATTTAGCCGAAGGAACATCAATAAGCTTCAAGAGTCCAGATTTTAAAACTTATGTGCTGTGTTTCTTTGAAGAGGAGTTAACAAAGCAGAGAAGTGAAATATGAAAAACTACACAGACACCTTAAAAATATGCATATTTGGGTAAAGGAATTTGCCACATTGGTGAATCTTCCCTTAACTGGACTACCTATATTTAGAACATGCCTGCTGAGACTCTATTATACGAAATTGCCCATTGTCTAAACACATAGGTGGCGGCTATCTCCCAAAAAGATATGTTTCATAATATATAATTGAAGTATCTGAATTGTATTTACAGTAATTAAAATAGATGGTATCTTGCAAGAAACATTTATGATTACAGTAAAATATACAGGGGTTTTTTTTCTATATAAATGATGCATATCAAAGGTATTTATTGTCTTAAAGGGAATTTATATTTGTATACAAGAGAAATGACTTTGCCTAGAGCCACCTAAGAAATGGTTACATCATTTTGAAAGAAAGAAGTTTTTGTCTGTGACACTGATAAACAGTTTTTATAAGACCTTTTCTTTCTTTACATTATCAAGACAAGTTGCAGCTCTCAAAAACTTCCGTAGAGTCACTTTCAACATGTAAATGATGTAAGTGAACACTGCATGAATGTTTGCAGTACTGATGCCTGAGTTTTTCATGTTTAAAGACACACACCTGTCTTTGATATTCCATGCATTTTCCTTAAAAAATAATGTAAACTCTTTGCTTAATATGAAGGCTGCTGATGGCTGCTTCTCCGGCCTTGTGAGCCCTCAGGAGTCTCTGTGGCCTTGTAAGTTGTACCTAGTTCTGATATCCATTTTGTGTTTAGGTTAGGTTTATATAACATTCAAATACATTTAAGCTTCATATGCTTGTAGGAAATGCTACAAGCAACTGCAGATCCTTGTTTCTCACAGCTAATGGCCATAACACTCAATGAACACCAGGAGAGAAACACTAGTTTAACTCTGTGTTGAACAAGACTGAATGTACAGTAAAGAGGACCTCCTCAAAAACGGAGAGGCGAGAGGGGAAGAAAATTATAGCACGGTCAAGACAAAGAGGAAGATGACAGGAGAAAGAATATCTTGTGGAGTCTTGTTTAAAACATGCAGACATACAATAAAGCCTGACCAGTGTGTTGTTATAATTCAGGTGGTATCATGATGGTTGAGAGGACAAGTTCAGTTCACCCCTATCCAAGAGGGCAATGAGTGTGAAATTATTTCTGTTGGAAGGTTAGGAGCAGATGCAGATATTGCCAATGCTTCAGTAAATCTCTGTTTACGTAAACAGCAGTGAGCATCTTATTTTCTAAAGTGGGATAATCATTGGCTCACCCTCATTCAGGCTGAGAAAAAGGCAGGGTGAGTAAGGTACTTTACTTGCATATATTCTGCAAGATAAACATGCATTTAATATTTTGTAACCTACTTCTTCCTACAGTCTAAATGAGTCATTATAAACCAACTCTGGACTGTTATATAAGCAGTATAGTAGTATTTTACTGAGTTTAATATTTTATTTCACCCAGGTTATGATCCAGAGTCCACAAATATAAAGCGCTGTTTCTCTGTTGATCTCAGTGGGTAGCTGATGAGCTTGGGTAACTCTGCAAAGAGAAAAAGTACATTCACTCCTCCGCTCATCAAAAAATGTGTAGACTTTCTTGTTAGACATATTTATGCTCAAATTTTGCTCTAGCTGGTCCATTATGGAGAAATGAATTCTAAATGACCTACAGAAAATATATCACCTTATTATCATCTTCTCAGAAACAACTTCTCTTTCCCAATCTCTAATTTTTGGCCTCTGCTCCTTATTGCTCATATAGAAAGATTATATAATTTTCTTTGGTATTTTAATTGTTTTGTTAAATCTTTGTCTAGACCTCCTTTTGCCTAGACCTCCTTTTGCCTGATAACCATCTGCTTTATACATTTTTTCCATTTTACACAATATATAGACCTATACATCACAACCTTTTAAATGCTTTTGTTTTCATGTAGCTTAAAAATTTCTGATTGCAACTGCTATTTTCAGTTTCTTCCCTTGTCTTCCTGCATTATATCCCTGACAACTGTGAATTGTCACTGAACTGCTCTTTTGCTCTCATGGCTTATCTCCAACAGCTTTTCCTTTTTTTTGTGGAGTTATAGAAAAATTGCAGAACCCTAATCTTAGTTTAAATTGCTGATCTGATCTATAACTGTAAAAAAGAATATTTACAAAAGCTAAGCTTGTAATTCTGAGGTCCTGGATTTTCTTATTTATCCAATATTGAAAAAAATCCATGCAGGGCAAAAATACTCATCTGATAGCAGTGATGTTCCTTAAGTCTAGTGGAGCACTAAACACTTCATTGTCTCAGAACTGTCTTACTTATAGTGCTGTTCCCAATGAAGTCTTTACTACTTCAGTAGCACAACCGATAGTTCTTCATAACTGCAGTTTTAGCAAGATAGTTTTGTGGTTCTACAGCAGAGCAAACCTACACCTCTGCTACTGAGCATGGTGATTTTTAATTACTCATTGCATACTAAACCATCAGATTCACTGGAGTAACTTTTTTCTTTGAAAATCAAGACCATATTACATACTCATAAAATTAACACATAATGGGTTGGTAAGTAGCTGGGAGGGAAACAGTTCTTATAACAAACTCACTGATGCCAGCACTACATGAAATAAAAGGTTTTCTTCAAATGTCAGAAGATATACAGCATCATGAATAAGGCTAGCTTGCTCTTTCAAGGGAAGAGCAGTGTGTCTGACATATTTTAACTTATTAAATGTATATATACAAAGGGTCTATTTTCACTGTAATTGAAAAAAAAAAAAAAATATGAAAGCAAGGCCAAATCAGTGACAATGCAAATTGACAGAGAAAATAATTAAATTAAAGTCTTCCTGTTTCTGGATTTTGCAAGATGAGTACTACAGAGTAGTATGTGTTGTATGTGTGTACATGGATTTCAGTCTGTTGTATACGTGACATGGAGAAGTTAGGAAGAAAAGTCAGCCCAGTGGTGATGGTCTCTAAAAGACTTCTTCCAAAATAGCACACCAGTTATTTCACTAATATTCCCCCTCTGACTTGGAAAAAAATTAAAAATATTCTAACACAAGTCCTTAAGAACCCATGAACAATGTCAGGCATAGTGAAAACAAAACATGGGTTTATTCACTTAAAGAAAGATAAGAGTAGTTTTACTACTCATATCTGATTTATACTCAACTGTCTTAACCCTGCAGATATGTTTAAACTCATACCATAGTGCAAAGACAAATATAAGATTAATTATTTTGTGCATTTTACCTATGGTTTGCTAGTCTGCTCTCAAAATTCTCCTCTGTAAAATTTACCTAAACAGTGAAAAAATTATAATTTCCTGCCAGAAATCATCTGGAGGTCAGAGCTAGAAAAACTCTAAGTAAGTGTGTGATTTTGCACTTTTGGAACTAGTTCACCTGAAAATAGAACTACTATGCACAGATTTCCTGGAGGAGTTATAAATTTGAATAAAACATGAAAATTTCACTACACTGTTTTTTAAACGAATATTTCATTTGATATTTTGTCCTGAAACATGGCTGTGATCATCTCACTACTTCAATATTGTTCAAAATACGTTGCTAAGAATGTATTAATATAGCATGTGTTGGCTTCATTTTTTTATATTTGTCACACAAGACAAGGATTAGAAATACGCAGATACAAGCCAGTATCTTCCTATTACCTAGTTAAATAAAGGGTTATTACATGCATCTTCATATAACAGAGTATAGAAACTTCAAGTATTTTAATCTTAACCTCTTTAAAGTTGCAGTACCTGCAACAATCACATTTGGCCTACAGGATTTATAGCAAGTAAAAATGTGCTTATTCACGTGAGTATATGTCTCTGGGAGTGTGTGTTTACAAATTTCTTTTCACTGTTCATCAGTGAAATTTTATTAATGTAAGGATCACAGTGGCTGTGAAAGTGTTTCAAAGTATTTCTAAGAGAGAGTACAAAATACTTCTTAGGCTCAGAAAGTCAGTAGTTGAGCATGCTTTCATTCCAATACTCTATAAAATGACAAAGAGCTCTCTGATTTTCTCACTCATTATTAATGAACAAAGCAAGACACAAAACCACCTCATTGATCTGATTGTTGTCAATATTTTCAATACATAGTGTGAAATCAGGAAGCATCACAATATAAACTAATTTAATATTTTCATCTAACTACTAAAATGAGAAAAATCGTGCACATACTTATCTAGAAACCTATTCCTTAATTATAATGTAACATGAGTTTGGAGTGCATTATTTCTAGAATAGAGGTTGACATTTAGAAAAATATAACCCATTAAATAGTAGAATAAGCCGCACAATCCAAGTAATGGTGTCAGTTGTCATTAATCTGGAATATAACAAAGCTGATTAACCGGGGATATTCAGATTGAAACGGAACAAAATCTAAGGAGAAAAGTAGAGTCACGTAAGAGTAAGAATACAGGAATTATAAAAGAAGCATACAGATGTTTAGGAGGGAAGATTAATGAAAATTAAATAAGATAGTGCTATCATGCATTAAATTGTATCACAAATACACAATCACCTTCATCGATAAAATCAGTATAAAATCAGGATACAACTGGAAGACAGCAGTACAGTTTTCATCAGCTGCAATTTATAAAAGCTCCATTTAGATTAAGGCATTATGAGAAATTATGTTGTTTGCAGCATAGATTTATGCTAAGTAAATACCCCCTACAAACTGTTCAAATATTTCACCTTGGGTACACTTTCAGAAGAGCCACCTGAACGTACAGATGTTGCAGAAGACAGAGCTGGTTTAAACAGTAAGGATGTTGGGGTGAGGTTTTCTGGCAACAAGACACTTTTCAGTTACAAATTTTGTGGAACTTTGTTACAAGTATACCAAGCAAAAATACTTGATTTAATTTGGTTTGAATTTAGCTTCCTCAGAAACTAAAAACACCAAGACCTGTAAATAGCTGAAATTTCAAAGCCGGAGACTTGTTGATGTTTTTGTGACATGAACGTTCAAAAGTTAAAGCTTTGATAAAGCTGAATGAAATGGTCAGGAAAGCTATTGTCATTATTCCTTTTTTATTTTTTTTTTTTAGATTCTCTCTCTAAAGAAAAAGTAAGACCACATTTAATTTTGAGCTTGTTTTAATTTGTTTCCCCTCTCTAAACAAAGAAATTATCAGTTTTGATGAGCTACTCTAATTCCTATCAGCTTGGTCACCCCCACACCTGCCTGAGTTCTGCCTGAATCACTGCTGTTCCCTGATCCAGAAAAGGGCCAGGCATTCTTTATTCCCACTGAAATGAAAGATATAAGAATATCTCTGTACGCCTTTCTCTCACACACATTCACATATCACATTAATACGGAAAGAGAACGATGTCTAGATGTTGAAGATCCTGACACTGGTGGAAATAACTGCTACTGTGTTTTAATTAACAGCACTGTGACAATTTATACCTGCTGAAAATGTCTCCCCATCAATGTCTTGTGCATTTTGGTTGTATGTAGTTTTATTGAGCTATATTGTCAATATCCTTGCTCTTATTATACGCCAGCAGATACAGGGTATTCACCAATGGTAATACGTATGCCTTTTGCCAGCAGTAACAGCTTTTAAAATATATATTCTTCCGAAAATTCTCCAGCTGAGCACTTTGCCACAAGGTACATTTATGGAATGAGAACAAGTTAATTGAAAAATTATGCATAAGTTTATTATATACCTAATTTTCACCATCTCCATTTGTTGTGTTACCTCACTTTAAGTCGGTAAGCTATAAACAGGAATTGCAAACATGGTAAAGAATTACCATAATCACAAATAAATGAAATGGATCCAATGTTTCTTCTGCCACAATGTCACTGAGAAGGAACATAAAATGAAAATAAAACCAGCAGGTCACATGGCAGACGACAGTGTATTCACTGCCACTGAAATCAATCAATGCCTACAGCTCATTCTGATTCACCAAGTTCTCTTTAAACAACATAGTTGTGTCCTTCTCATCCTACCTTCTTTCTTGTAGTGTGAGAGAAAAAACACCACTGATGCAATAGATGACCTTTCTACTGAAACAAATGGTGGAGATGGCCTAGAAGATGCAATATTCTCTAGCAGCTCTGCTACCTGCTACAGCTAGACTCAACAGATAGTCAGAAGAGAAAGATTATTAGTACCACTGTCCACAACTCTTATGCATTCAGCTGTTCTACTAGTACATGGGAACAGTATTTTGGCGGTCTCTCCTTTATTGTTAATAAAAGTCTACATCTTTGCAGCATGGTACAACTTCAGTTTCTATGGGGTGGAAAGCAAGCAGGAAGCTGAGGTGCACTGGAAGGTGTATTACTCCCCGTGTACCCTTACAATATGCAGCAAAGCAGTCCATCTGTGCCTAGAGCCCCTTGAGAGCCTCAACAAAAGATGCCTTTCCTTCTGTAGGCACTACAAAGGAGTAAAAACTTTAGTCAGATGATAAACAGGCAAAAAAAAAAAAAAAAAGAAACAGGGTAAAAGAAAATGTAGATCTTTCTCAAAGGCCTTTTCCCAAAAATCCAGGGAGTAGTTCAGAGTAGTAACAGATTATTTGGAAACCAAAACAATTAATTGACATGAGAAACACCTTGTGCAATCCAATTTACCAGCAAGTCAGTGTTTATTTATTAAAGAAGGTCCCTGCCACAGGCAGGGACACCCTCCACTGGACCAGGTTGCTCAAAGCTTCATCCAGCCTGGCCTTGAAGACAGCCAGGGATGGGGCATCCACAGCTTCTCTGGGAAACTTGTTCCAGTGCTTCACCACCCTCTCGGTGAAGAATTTCTTCCTGATATCTATTAAAATCTTCCCACTTTCAAATTAAACGTGTTATCCATTGTCCTATCACTACAGGCCATGTATCTTGGCATAGTTTAAAAAATCTAATATCCTTCTCCAAAAAAATGGAAAACCAATGCAAGCACACTCTTTCAGTAACACAGAGAATTATTGTCCTGAAAAATAGGGGTTTACAGTTAATGATCTCACTTATCGGCCGCTTCACTGACCTGAATTTTCCTCAAACTCCCCTCCTGATACATTAGTAAACAGCCAAATATTAATCTTTTATGGAAGCTGTAGAATACAGAAATAAAAGCACTGATGTTGAAATTGTTTGTGTACATCGCTGGGGTAAGACTGACCACTGGTAATTCACACAGTGAACTGCTACACAAAGAATGACTCCAGAAACTTAAATCTATGTCTTAGATGGTTCATTATTCTGCATGCTTTATTTTAGTTAAAGTAAAAAGTATGTAAGGAGTTAAAAGACCCAAACACAAGTCAGTATTTGAGAGTCTCTCTTCTTCACAAGTAAAACAACATAGAATTAATAGGGAGCTGTAAACTGAGCAGTACCAAAACATCTAAAATGTACAACAGAACCGAGGGTTCATGTACATACTTCCCTCTTGGATGTGGTACCCTAGGTATCCAAATAAGGATCCTGAAAAATGGCCTTACGAAGGAAGGGTACTATAGTTGCTTGTATTATTGACTAGTAGTGAACCTTGCTTGTGAAGAAGTTGTTTTGTCAGGGGATAGGCAGGACCTGGCAGGCTGAACTACAGAATTGTTCAGAAATGCTCACTGACTTTCTGAATAATAAAGATGTGTGGTATTTTCATAAAAGACAAAGCATTTGGTCATGCTGGCCTGAAATTCTCTTCTCTTGTTCTGAATGACTTACATTACAGATGGCAACGTTTAGTCATCAAAAGCACCTGCAAGCTTTTGACTATCAAGAATGTAAGTATCCTAACTTCTCAATGTTTTTCTGAATCCCAGATCATTACAACCCTAATTAATGAGCTTTTACCATATATATCCTGGAAACAGGGAAAAATATAACCGAACCCTGGTTCAAATTCCTTTAGCTGGAACTAGGTGTTGCCCAGAAATTAATATATGCTGCACCACAGAAAAAAAATGATTACACAAGATTAGCCTTCACTTTCCATTTGTGTAGCTAATAAGCAGGTGAGTTTATTGACCCATAAGAAACCTCATCTTCTCAAGCTCTGTGTAAAGGGTAGAGAGTTGTCTGTAGCTGTGTAATTAACTTACAATTATGTAAGCTATAAAGGCATAATTTAAGGTTATTAATATGTTAAAACTTGTAAGGAATTTTCTGGCATTTAATTAACATTTGCCAAGACAGTCTACAGAAAATTAAATATCAATTAATAAAAATACTGACATTTAGTTAGATACTCTATTAGTTGTCACAATTATTAACTTGATATTGCTGGCCTTTTAAAATCCAATTAAGACCTTAAATATTCGTTACAATTTTTATGTGTGGAAAATCTAATTATATTTGTGTCCTATAATTTTAACTAGATTACACATCATCTCTTCTATTAAAGATTACCCATCATCTTTCCTATTAAGTCTCAACAAATGCTCTTTTGACTGTCGATTGATGCTTAATCGACATCACTGGCATAAAACCACCGACATTTATTTCCCTTCATGAATAGGTGAACAACTGGATGTATAGTTTTTTCCATTTACTGCATATGAGCAACACAGCTATCTGGCTATGCTCTCTTTGAGGTCTCCTCTTTGCTAACATCTCCTTGTGGACCTAATTCCTAAATGGTTTTAGGGACATTCAGGCTTTGAGACCCAAATAACTGAGTGTGAGTGAAGGCCAATGATCTAAAGCACAGTGGTGAACTTGAACTTGCACAATCTCTCTAAACTGGAGAGGCACTTCTGCATTTCATAAATATCTGCAGAGGATCTGGCTCAGAATTTCTTTCACGTATGGCTGAAACAGAATCTTCATAAAATTACACAAAATTTTCTAATCACCTCCTTGATTACTCATCTCACCCTGTTGCCCATTTACCATTTTCTCTCATTTTCTCTCCCCTTGACCTGCAGTTACTGCTGCCCCAAATTCTTTTTTGTTGTTGTTTGTTTGGCTGGTTTGGTTGTTTGGTTGTTTTTTGTTTGGTTGTGTGGGTTTTGTTTTGGTTTTTTTTCCCCGCAATATTTTCAGCTAGCCAAGTTCAGAAGTTCCTCTGGAACAAGTTGACTTTACCCGGAGACATTAAAGCCCTCTGGCCTCCCCAGGTGTCTTTGAAGGCGTAGTACAGGTAGACAGGTACAAGACCAGCACAAATCTGCAAAAATGAACTAGCTTTTTTTGTCTCATTAGCCCCTTAATTGTATGGCAAAAGAAGACCAGTTTTCCACTCCATTCTCTCGATGCAGGGGTCCTACCTTTGATGCAAGTAATTCAGTTCCTATATTTAATGGCAGCCATGTGAGTTGGTAGTAGTCATGACTTTGATAGTTTTTAGCTATCTGTGTCTGCCTTCCAAATATGCAGATCCAATAAATGGATAAGGTGGCTCTCTACTCTTACCAGGAAGCAGTATAATCCTTTAATATAGCATACTTGGAAGGGGATATGGCCAGGAAGCTACTATACTCCCTCAGTTCCCAGATACAGGATCATTATGAAGCAGTTGAGAAAGCTATTTAAGCTGATGCAAGAAATCCGATGAGATGATAACATTTGTTTTTACTTGCCTTTCAAGACGTGGTATATTCAAACACAGGATAAGAAGCAGAAAAGTTCATGATTTTAAAAAAGTTTCTCTTTTTCCTCTTGAAATTTAGTCAGCCATTTCTTCAGGTGAAGATACAGTCAGGGGAAAAAGAGGTAATGTATGCTCAACATTCCCCAACTTCTGACAGCTAGCTATATTGCATTATTAACTCAATATTTCTTTGCTAATAAGATTCTGCTAAAAATCAAACTAACCTTATCATGAGGTCCAGCAGTAAATATTCAGCATCTTCTTATTTAGGTGCTTACACTGTACAGCCATGCTGCCACTGTTCTTGCACTGTCTTACGACCCAGTGTTGCAAGTCATAAATTGTCTTACTAAAGGTGAAAGAACCATAGGAATCAGTCATTTTTAAGAATGTAATGAATGCAGTAGCAGTCATTGTTGAAAATGCAAGACAGTAACAGGTTAGAAAGCGTTAAAGTCTTGTTTTCCTTTCGCATTTTTCCCTAACCTAGCATTTAATCTACAGGAAAGAGGGAAAAAAGAACCCACAAAGTGTTCTAAAGGAAGAAGATGCACAAATATGAAGGAAAAAAAAAAAAATCCCTGCAGATAATTTCAGGGCTATTATCCCTAGGGTTTGGTTGGTTTTGTTTGTGTGTTTGTTTTTTTAATTACAAAAATAATTTGGAAGCTGAACAGGAAAGGAATGAAAATTATTAGAGAAGCTGGTATATATCATGGGGCTTTCTAATACATGATTTTTTTTTAAGAGAAGGAGGAATTAATGTCATGCATAAATAAGGACACAAAGAACCAAAGAACCGATTTCTTCTCATGTGATAATGTCTATAACCATCCCTAGAATACATAAGCAAGAAGAAATTAGGTTTAGTACACTGCTGCTGACAATGTATCACACCAATGAAAGTAAAGAACTCATCTTTATCTGACATAGATTTCCTGGGAGAGTTTCTGTCATATAAACCTAAAAGCCATAATTATTACTCTTAGCTTAGAACAATCAGTCAGTCAGCAGTTTCAAATATCTGCTGCACACAGAAACGGAAACCTCAGGTTTTACTCTTGAACAGTTTGGTTTTCATTGTAGGGAGGAGGAGGAGGTAGGGGAGTGCTTTTTAAATAGATACTCATTTTATTCTTTATAACCTTATCAGTTTGAAAGGGCCTCTCACAGCTCCCCTCACAGACAGGAATAGGCACAGTTCTCAGCACACAGGACATTAGTAGGCTGCGACCGGGCAGCTGTCCATTGTCCTGATTTCAACACCGCATATTGGTAATATACTAATTCATATATTTTCAAATTAATGTGATAAGTGCTCAGAGATCATGGCATCCGTTGCAGGTGTGGTACCTCTGAAAGCATTTCACACTTACAATAGTTTTGCAGCACATAAATTATAATCATCTATCAACCATCACCGTATGTTCTTCAGCTGATTGTATTGCCAAACAAATCCTGTGCATACAAACTTTAAGAAAGTAAGCATTAAAAGTATTAAAACTAGTTAGATTCTCTTTTCCACTCATCTCCCCTTTTTTTCAGAACCTAAGCCTAAACCGCTGAAGATATTTGAAGGTCTTTCCCTTACTGTTTTCTCTGGGCTTTTTTCTCTGTTTTTTTCTCATTACTCCTCTCCATCCTCTATAAAGGATACATCAGCAGCATGCTTAATATATATTCCTTTCGATCTGAAGAAATGCAACTGAGCCTTCTTACTGATGCTCGGTGGAAACTATCACTATTATTGCATTCTTGCTTATCTTGATGGGGAAAGCAATGCTAGGTACGGATTCCCATTTTATAAAGTATCTGTCTTATGACAACATTTATCTGGTCTATCTGGTCTGAATTGTGCATGTAAAGTAAAGCCAGAAACATTACACCCAGTACAAATGAAGCTGCAGTCCTGCCTGTAGTCGATAACCATCAATATGTTGTTGATTGACTTGATTTCACCTGTCCAGACCTTTTGATCACTCTGAACACTTATAAATGCTGCCAGGCAGCAATTTCTGATTCATTTGCTCTGTCAGATGGGCTGGATGAATAAATTGTGTGAGACAAGTCACCTTTCCTATATCCTTGCTCAAAATCAACACATTTGATCAGAAAAGTAATATCAAAATATTTTGCACCTTTTTTTTTTTAATGAAAAGATTAATTTCAGTTAAGAAACAATCACATAAATTTGAAGATATATGAAGTGCATGAAAGATAAAAGGAAACAGGATAGAAGGTAAAAACAAGCAGATACAAAGGTCTGTTTGATCTTGCCCTCTCTTTGTGAGTTGTGGGCTCACATGTTTACCCAGATAATTCTTTGGGATATTGCATTCACTCCATTTAGCTTGCAGATAGTATAGTGTCCCACATTGTACAGAAAATCCTTCTGTTGTCTGCATTTAAGTTCTTTTGACACCCTGAGCCAAGGCCTATGACATCTGTAGTATCTTAACAGGAATGCTGTGGAAGGGAAACTCTAGTTCTCTTGAACAGAATATATCTAAACCTAGGAAAAACAACTAAGAGTCTGAAATTCCATTCAAATTTATTTACTTACTTCTCACTTACACAAAGACAAACAAACACTGTCCAAACCAGTAGCTTTTATCAGTAAGATTTTAATAAACCCAGGGTCTCCAGTAAGAGAGGAGTGCAAAAGACAGACCTCCACTGTTAATATAAATTTGAGACTTGTCTCAAATAAGGTGTTGCCTGTCACAATGTAAACATGCCACAGAGTTCAATATAAAGTCTACATAACACATTCAATAATTATTTTTATGTGATTATTTATTGCAGAATACTATCACTTCATTGTTTATACTGTAGTAACATCTGAAGGTCATGGCCATGTCCTGTTGTGCTGTGCAAACCTATAATCCTGAACAGTACAGGTTCTGCTCCAAAATATTTAAAGTCTAAGTTACATGTTCAGTGAAATATTTCTGATTTATTCTATTTCAGTGTTATGCTTTACTGTTTCCTTTAGACTAAACAATTGTAAATAGGTATACATGATTGTTTGATCTGCATAATGAATTATAATAACTCAGTGAAACTGAAAGGTAGCTAAGGAATATGAAATTATATTACTTTTCCTTAGGTATAAAATACTGAAAATATATATGTTTTAACCTTGTTTTATTTGAAAAGACAAAACCCAAATGTTAGACAGTTATATGTTGCACAAAATAATTAAAGTGAAAAATAACATGAATCAAATCCTGGAGAAATTAATAGGAATAGTTTTAGTTCCTTCCATAGCCTTTGGATTTTTCCTCAAATAAATTAATTTCATTTGATGATACTTATACAAAATAAACCTTTATTAGACAGCACAAGGGCTGAGCAGAGTCAGATCCCATAAATTTTGCTCTATGAGTTGAAAGATTTGGAGGATCGAAGCAAGATTATTTTGTATAATATTAAATCACAGACATGGTAGCAGAGAAAAAAAAGGACTGTCTAAGGACTGGCTAAAGGACCAGCTAATCTTCATAGATGTTAACTGCCCTGAAGGCATGCATTGATTGTAACATCACAATTCTTAGAAGAAAATTGCAAGCTATTGGACTGCCTTCTAGGATCACAGAGCATATGCAGCCAGATATAGTGACCACAGACTCCCATACCTGATGATGTAAAAAAACCCAGACAAAAATAACATACATGTGTGTAGCTATATATGTATAAATATATCTGTGTATACACTTCTGCAGGATTAATTAATAGTATCTTATAAAGATATGAATATTCCTACCTAAATAACATCTGAAGACATCACCTGTGCATTTTGGTGTTGCTAATAAAGCACTACATTTTTTAATTCTCAGAAAGAAATGTTTCTGTGGAAATGCTTTTCAGAGGAAATTTATTGCATTTGACCACAGCTGTAAATTTTCTCCTTCAAAACTATAAATTTCCTCTAAAAGTTTAATGGTTTATAACTGTAATTATTCTTGTGTGCCAACATTAAACTTTTAAAAGTTTAATTTGGAGGCTATTCGGAGAAACTCATCTTTTTTACAGCCTCATAAATAGTTCTTTGATAAAATGAACAGAGGCTTGGCGTCTGCCCGAGGTGAATACAAATGACACTACGTAGTATCTCACTTGCAAAAAGGCAGCAAATACTTCAAATTCTCAAATGATCAGCTAATATTAAGCACAACAGTGGTGAAAAGTGATACATCGTTAGATGGATAAACATGGTTTATCTCATCAACTCAAGCTTCATCACCATTTATGGGGAAAGACTTCAGTTATAGTTTCAAAGATGATGTAGAAAAGAAAAAAAAGGGTATAAATCCAAAACTGAGATCCTGCATCACAGCGCAAACAAAGAATGCCAAGCCAGCAGCTGGGTTCCAGACATGACAAGTGTTGGCTAGCTGATTTGAATTATGTTTAAAAAAATCATATTACTAAGAAAGTTACTATGTAATAAACAACTGTATATGGTCTGATGTTATACCTCATTTTATAGGATGAGGAGGATATTGTAGTTAACAAATCCTAAGACCAAGAAGGTAGAGAATTGCAAGGGCAGTGCAGTGTGATTAGAACCTGTTTTTCCTTTCATCAAAGTTCCTTTAGGATCTGTGTCTGACGCTGTTTCCCATCACCAGACCTAAACACACCTTGATGAAGGGCATAGCTACTTGGAGGAACCAACACAGAATTATCAAAATAACCGACGACAGCCAGCATCTCTCTTCAACATTACTACCGAGCAATGTGGGTTTATTTTAGGGCATACAATGCTGCAGTGAAACTCACACAATTTACAAAGCAGGAGTTGTTGTTCTCAAGGAAATGTGGAGAATTTTATTTAGGCTTAACCGTTCAGATAGATTATTCCAATACTGTTTGTACATAAACATACATATTTACATAATTCTCAAATGGCCCTATTGTGTTAAGTCCTGAACATGGTGCTCACTTCTCAGAAATCACTCATCACCTAAAAATATTCAAGGAACAGAAGGAGAAAAGAATAAAACTCAGTATGCTTAGAAGTCACTGAGGTACACAGTAGGTTATATTTCCTTCATTAATATAACACCAAATTTCAGATGCAATATCTATCAGGAACCATGAAAAGAAGATCTAAAATTTACTGTATTGTTTGTACTTTAGTCTAAATGTTAAAAGTTCTGATGTGATCAAAAATATACATCCTGAGGGTAGATAGGACTGTCTGTGTGTGTTTTTCACTGTTCTCTTCTTTAAAAAATACAAAGCACAGCAGAAAACTTGGGTCTAGGTATAAGCATTTTTTCTTTAATTTGATAGTGATTGGTGAAGATTTTAGCTTGATTAATACATTTCATTACTCAAACCCCTTCTTTTTACATTTTACCTGTGGATATTTTGCACAAATGATCTGTTACAAGTACTCTCACACAAATATTCTCTGTGTAAGCTGTTAAATGTTAGAGGTCAGACAGGTGTAAGAGCAGATGAAGTAGGTGGTTGCCTGCCATAAATGAAAGTGAAGGAAGTAAAAAACAAATTTCCAAGTTCAAAATATTTATCAGTTGTGTTTTATTAGGCATCTAAAACTGTCCAATAAAAAGTCATGAAAAATATTTCATCTGTGTTAGGTAAGAGGCCAGTGGTGGTGCAACAGCTGTACAGAACCAGAAGCAGCATCACATCAAACTCCAACCAGTATAACATATCCATAAATTGAGAGAATAAGACAAACGCATCAGTTTGTACTGCTAATTGGAGTCAAAACATCTGAATCATTTGACGAGTTTGGCTCATAGTTTCACTCATTCATAGTATTTACAAGAAAAAAAAAGAAATAATTATATCAGACCACTAACAACATGCTTTGTTATCATTTCAGGATAGCTACAAGAAGTAGGAGAGGGACACCTGTAACCGAGGAGCCAGAATGTGTCCTCTGTGACCACTATTCCCAGTATGCTGCACAGGTAGACATGCTGGTGTCACAGCACTTCAAAAATAACTCTAAAATCATGGAGTGAAACTGTTAGATAATAAATTCTATTATGATTCACAGTTTTTTGTGTGAAAACACTGGAGATAAAACACCCTTCACTGAAAGACACCCTCATCACATATTAACCTCCAATTATTTCATGATCACTTTGATCATTTAAAGCAGTTCCAGCTGTCAGCTATGGAAATAAAATGAAACACGCAGTAATTTTTTGTTCAGTGAGAGGTCTGACATGGCATCCACTGGAATTAAGCAAGCCATGGAAGTGATACATACAGTGCTAGACAGCAGTGATTTAAAAAAGGAATGGAGACCACAACCTCTGCAAATGAATATTTCCTTTTAAAGTGTGGCCTTGACACATCGATAGTGTCTTTTTGTGTGATATATTGGGCAGGTAAAGGGATCAGAAGGAAAGAGGTAGGGGGAAGATGGAGTGCTGAGATTAAAGGCATTCTCTGTAAGTGCAGAATATTTTGAATTAATATAAACTTGTTCATTCCCTAAACAAAATTAATTAAATCCAAAACTCCATAATTCCTGATGATCTTAGCCCTTTGGTTCCAGCAAAATAGGAACAACTTGGAGCTGCCACTGATCCATCCAGAACAGCCCTTTTTTTGAGGAGTCCCTCCTCTCTTTTAGTATCTTATTAACCGTGCCCATCTCAGCGTGCTTCTCCAACCTAATCCCTACCGTATGCTAGGTCAGAGCCTTTTAGTTTATGTACCTGTCTCTTAGCAAAAACAAGGGCACCCTCAGCAAAATGCATGAACAAAGAGGGAAGAAAGGGAAAAATTTTCTTTACATGGTTGCCTACTTTCTTTTTTCACATGGTTTATACCTTTCATTCACTAAGTAGTTAACATAGAAAGTAGTTTAATAATGAAAAAAGCAAATATATGTTAATTAAGCTTTCTAGAATTTTTGAATAAGATAACCTGCCCTATCCTAATTGAGTTGATTGCATGTGCATGTGCATGTTCAGCCTATACAGAACGGATTTCTATCTCAGAAGGGGTTTATGCAATCTTAATAATAATTAACAAAAACTGCTCTGCAATAACAATACTTAGAGCCTAGCAATCCATATTATTATATTAGAGCCTGCTCTTAAACACAAATATACAAGACGTCTCGGCAGTTAACTCTCTGGAGCCACTAAATCTAACCATGGCATCTTCAAAGTAGAACAAAACCAAATAAACAGAAAATCCTTACACTTGGTGTATTGGGCTACTAGACAGAGAGAATAAACTGAAAAGCAATGCAGCCCAGTGTCAAGAATGATAACAAAAAATTCTATCTGAAAAGCAGTTTAATACTTAAAAATAAGCTTTGAAGATGGAGAAGTCCATGCACAAGGATACATGCTTGGGCTGAAAAGCAGACATCTATGTAGACTGGCTTGGTTAGCAGGAAACTCATGACAGAACTCCATCACAAAAAGGCAACATATGGCAGGTGGAAGCAGTGAGAGGATACTAAATCGTTTAGAAACATTGCCCAGGCATGCAGAGATGGTGTGAAGAAAGTTAAAGCTCAAACGGAGCTGTGACTGGTGGGATTGGAGACTTCCCTGCTGTCCTGGATTGTCTTGTGTTGTGTAATCTTCATCTGAAATAATGATAATAAACATGAAAGTCATATTTTAAAACTTTATGTTTTCATTAAAGCCAAAGCCTGCTTTTAATTGACTGATCACTGTCAATGATGAGGTTAAAGGAATTTAACTCTTTTAACTGCCTCTTTTCATCTGTTCCCCTACATAATTTATTTATTTCAAATCATTGCATAATTTAATCATTGCAAATGTCCCATGGGCGGATGGAAGCATAACATGAGGCTTTAGACTCTGTATCCCCCTTGCTCATCTTTTACTGGTGGTACCTTGCATCAGCACATCAGTACCACAATCAATCACTGGCTTCCTAAAGCTAGTAGGCAGGATAACTATCTTGCCTAAGATCAGCCTCTTTTCTAAAGCCTAATGTTCTTACACTGTTTGCTACAGTGGGTTAATTTTTCTATTAGTACCATTTTCAGAAAAGGGAATATTATCCAACTAGAATTGCTTGCAAGTCTGGAATTAATCCTACTTCACACTCCTTCTCTTACTCTGCTGCTCTTACTCATGGTAGGAAACTCAGAACGTTGTGCGATCTTACATACCATATGTTCTGAAACACTTAGACAGCTTATATGTGGCAAGAAGTGCTGCTCACCATTTAAAATTTCAGACTCCTGCAATAAGCAAAATAGATGTTGGGGTTTTTTTTCTATAATCCTGAAACTGATATGCTGCCTTTTGACAGCAACAAAACCTCAGAAGTTAAAGAAACAGCTTTGAGTTTGTCTCCAGTTTCAACCTTTCCTCTTACTCCGTAAGTTCAATATACATTAACTCATTTTCTGGTACAATTGGATACAGACAGACAGACCCATCAGTGCTGGTAAATGCAAACCCTAGCTTTCACTGTGTATAAGATGCAATGCTTATGGTTGGTATTTTGGAATGCAGCTTGAAAAACATTATCTAAGATGAGGGCTAATTTAGGCCAGAAATACACAGATGACAGCTTTGCTAAATTTCCCACAGAGGAATTCTAATACTGAGGTATATTTCTTCCTTAACTGGCTGGCTGTGTTTTTACATTTTTCTGTTTCTGTCCCTCTCCTTGCAGGCCAGGAAAGTGATTGCTTTGGTAGCTTTCTGTGGCCTAAAGCGCCCTGAGGATGTTGTTGTAAGCTTGTGGAAGTTAAAGAAGGTTTGAGTGTGTTCTGGTGCATCACAGAATCTGGCGTAGAGTACCCATGGAGGCCTCAATCCATAGAATAATAATTTTGGATACTTCAACACTTGGAAAGTTGACCCTGGCCTTGTTGAGGTGAGTGTAGGTGGTACAGCTGCAAGAAACTTTTCTTCTACCCTTCAAGACCAAATAGGAAATACTTGGTGACTTCTTCGAGTAACAGGGAGTGTAACATTTGCTTCCTAGGATTTAGTATTTTAGAAAGGTGAAGGACAGGTAAGACCAACATCTATGTACAGTCAAGTGTTGGGTTGGGGCTTTCAGTTTAAGGGTAAATTAAAGGGATAGACCAGTGTACATATCCACACCTGCAGGAAGCAGTCTGTGAGAGAGGCCATTTAGCTAGGGACTGATTTACTAAACCTAGTCCTCCCTATCACCCGTCTCTTCCACAACCTTGACAGTCATAAATACACACATGCAAGGCAGTTATGAGAACGGAAAGCCACAGAGCACGTCTTAGGATGTCATGTTTCTATGCTATGCATTTCTGGCTATAATGCATTATGCAGGAATTTTTTTAATATTTAAGTAATTCACCCATATTTTTATGAAGCCAGGTAGGAGCACGCAGTTAAGACCCTATTCTTCCAACATGTTAAAGATCACCCATTTCTGCACAGAAGATGTGAGACTAAAGGCTGTTGATTTATGTGCACTTCCTATTCAAGTGTGATTGAATGGGTTGTAACTACACTTCAAGAGAAACAGTATATATTTTTTAATGAGGACAATAGGGTAAAAGTCATTTCTGCTCTGTGTGAGACTTAATTCAGTGTAAGACTTTGGAAGAGTCATAGAATCAAAGAATCATAGAATGGTTTGGGTTGGAAGGGACCTTTAAGATCATCCAGTTCCAACCCCCCTGCCATGGGCAGGGACACTTGTCACTAGACCAGGTTGCTCCAAGCCTCATCCAGCCTGGCCTTGGACACTGCCAGGGATGGGGCATCCACAGCTTCTCTGGGCAACCTGTCCCAGTGCCTCACCACCCTCTCCACGAAGAATTTCTTCCTGATATCTAATCTAAATCTCCCCACTTTCAGTTTAAACCCATTACCCCTTGTCCTGTCGCTACAGGCCCTTGTAAAAAGCCCCCGCCACTCCCAGCTTCCTTGTAGGCCCCTTTCAGGTACTGGAAGGCTGCAATAAGGTCTCCCCAGGGCCTTCTCTTCTCCAGGCTGAACAAGCCCAATTCTCTCATCCTTTCTTTATAGCAGAGGTGCTCCAGCCCTCTGGGCATCTTCATGGCCTTCCTCTGGACTAGTTCCAACTGGTCGATATCCTTCTTATGCTGAGGGCTCCAGAGCAGAATGCAGAACTCCAGGTAGGGTCTCACGAGAGCAGAGTAGAGGGGGAGAATCCTCTTCCTCGACCTGCTGGCCACGCTTCTCCTGATACAGCCCAGGATACGGTTGGCTTTCTGGGCTGCCAGTGACACAGCTGGCTCATGTCCAGCTTTTCATCTACCACTACAGCAGGTCCTTCTCCTCAGGGCTGCTCTCCATCCATTCTCCACCCAGCCTGTCCTTGTGCTTGGGATTGCCCCAACCCAGGTGCAGGACCTTGCACTTGGCCTTGTTGAACTCCATGAAGTTGGCACAGGCCCACCTCTCCAGCCTGTCCAGCTCCCTCTGGATGGCATCCTTTCCTTCCAGTGTGTTGACAGCACCACACAGCTTGCTGTCATCAGCAAACTTGCTGAAGGTTCACTTGATGCCATCGTCCATGTCACTGATGAAAAAACCCTGATGTTAAACAGGACCGGTCTCAACACTGACCCCTGTGGAACACAGCTCATCACCGGTCTCCACTCAGACATTGAGCCATTGACCACGACTCTCTGAGTGCAACCAGCCAGACAGTTCTTTATCCATCGAGCAGTCCATCCGTCAAATCCATGCCTCTCCAATTTAGAGACAAGGATGTTGTGTGGGACAGTATCGTAGGCTTTGCACAAGTCCAGGTAGATGACATCAATTGTCTGTCCTCTGTCCACCAAGGTCGTGACCCCATCATAGAAGGCCACCTTATTTGTCAGGCATGATCTGCCCTTGGTGAAGCCATGCTGGCTGTTACCCATCACCTCCTCGTTTTCCATGTGCCCCTGCATGGTTTCCAGGAGGATCTGCTCCATGATCTTGCCAGGCACAGAGGTGAGACTGACTGGCCTATAGTTTCCCAGGTCCTCCTTTTTTCCCTTTTTTTAGGATGGGCGTTATGTTTCCCCTTTTCCAGTCAGCGGGAACTTCACCAGTCTGCCATGACTTTTCAAACATGATGGATAGAGAGTCTTTTAGGATGAGTCATCTCCAGCAAAGATGAAAGGTTCTCCAAAGATGACGCAGTTCAGTTATGTACTTTAATTTCTCTGAATGTCAGTTCCACTACCAGTTTCTCCTCTTCCAAACTTTTTCTTAAGATTGTTTCTTCTTCTGGGTCTGAATGTAACTACACATTAGTAGACTGCTAAGCTGGCGAACTGAGGCAGAGTATTTGTCTTTATTTTTTCATTTAAGTAAGGGCATTTATGGTGTGATCTCACTGCATGTTCTTACTTCACCACCTCCCTCCTTTCTGTTGTTTGTTACACCTATTTTTGGGACTTTGGTTTAGACTAAGTGGCAATACAAGTATTCCTCTTGTGTAAGGAAAGAGTTCTTTCTAAGGGTTTTGGTATAACAATCCTTTAACTGTTGAATCCTAGAAGACTTAGGCATCTTGTTGGCTTTGTGAAACTTGCCTCGTTTCCATGGAATTCCAGGCCACAATATGTTTTAATGTATATGATAAAATGTGTGTATATATGGGTATTTATCCAACTAAACCTTGTTGGTTTTACTGATCATTCCTGTAAACACAAAGGTGATGTCCCAAAAGGGACATTGACAGACACCTTATTGGAGTGTATGCTATGTTTGAGAGAGGGTGAAAATAAGATCAAAATTATTTTGAATTATTAATTTATCATTATGTGGCCATATTTGGATTAATTAGGACACTCTAGAATGGGTTCTGAAACCCAACATGACTGGGATTTACATGTTAATTCAGAAATATTCACTTCAATTGGCAAAAATCTTTGTTAAACAAGACCTACTATAATTATGGACCTTAACATTTGTCTCTTTCTTTTCCTAGAAAGGATCAAGATTCATCTCTCCCTCTGTCTCCAATTTCCTTCCCTCTTTCTCTCTTATTCCTTTCTTTTTTTTCACTTCCAAGTAGTTTAAAACAGCTAAGGTTTGAAACATCTCGAAATATTGATGATTCACTTTATTTATTTTCAATGATTCATAAACAGCAGTCTGAAGTGAAATTTTCCATTGAATTACTATATTCCTACATTTATTGCTTTGGGGAGGAGTCAAAACATCTATTCTGCAATGCAATCACATCACTGAATATCTGATTTTCTTGCACTGAAAGTGTCAGTTTGAGAAATGAAATAATTAAATGTCTAGTACCCAGATAAATACATTAGGAACATATCTAAGCAAAGTTGTCATCATTCTTGAAACAACTTTTAATTACCCTTTCCAATTTTCCATTGTGCTGGTTTCAGGTAGAAAAAAATTGTCTTCACAATTCGGACAGCTGGCCCAGACTGACCAAAGGACTATTTCATTCCATGGTACCTTGGTGAAGGGGCAGGAAGTGGCTTGGGAGGGCTGTTAACTTTTTTTTCTAGTTTCCTATAGTGGTTGTTAGTGGTTTGGTGTGCTTGTTTGTTAGTGGGCTGGGGAGTCGGCTGGCTTTTTCCCGGTCAAATTGTCGCCCCCAGACTCTGCTTCTGGGGCTTTTAGGCTCAGGCTCCTGTTACTTGGGACCTGGCCATTGGCGGGTGGTGAGCAATTGGATCATATGTTCTTTTTTCTATTAATTTAATACTTATTACTATTATTGATATTATTAGTATCACTATAATACTCATTTATATTTAATTATTAAATAGTCCTTACCTCAATTTTATGAGCTTGCTTGTCTTTTCCTTTGCTTCTCCTCCTCCACTGGTTGATGGGCTGGGGGAGGAGGGCGTGGGGAGGAGGGTGAGTGGCTGCGTGGTACTTTGCTGACAGCTGAGATTAACTGCAATATCCATCAAGAAATAGAGCATGCTTTTTTGGAA
Organism: Rhynochetos jubatus; assembly: GCA_027574665.1. Classification (NCBI taxonomy): domain Eukaryota; kingdom Metazoa; phylum Chordata; class Aves; order Eurypygiformes; family Rhynochetidae; genus Rhynochetos; species Rhynochetos jubatus. The sequence continues at coordinate 3,774,447 of CM050690.1, read as the reverse complement.
GATGGAAACAGTTATTTAAAATTTATTTAAAAAATTTTGCTGAAAACTTTATATTTTTCTGATTAACCATAACTGTTAGTGTACGCTCCATTCCTGTAGTAACTGCTTAAAAAAAAAAAAAAAAAAGAGTAAAATTAAGTGAAAAAAGAAAATTATTATCTCCTCAGAAAAATCTTCTGAAATGTTATTATTGTATGTAAAGATAAACAACAATTCCAGTAGGACTGATAATTCCAGTGGTGCTAACACCTCAAGTGAGAGCAGAGTTTGCTAAATCAGTCCTTAGCTCTGTTAATAAGTATTTCAGTTCATAAGATTTTAGTACAATCAGGACTTGACTGTTTTACTAAGATCATCTTATGAAGTAAGAGCAAGGGATGAGAATTTTAGGTGCTAAGGAATAGAGTCTAGGGATAGTGCGTAACACCTACATTATGCAGGCCTTTTGTTTAGTTCCAGTTGAAGCTTGCTGCAGCTGTACAGTGGAGTTATATCAGTACATGACATGAACAGTATAGCACATGTATGCTATATCATCGGGATTTTGTGTAAAAGCATGCAAGTACACAGATTAAATAAAATGTCAAGTACAGTAGTTATTATCTAAGACTCCCAAAGTAGGTAACCATTCTAGATGCTTTAACAACACCATGGTCTTCAACAAAGACAAAAAGAGAGAGGAAAGCATCCTTCCCCCAATCATATTTCGTATTACTTCAGCATCAAGTTTTCACCATAACATAGACCTCATATTGTAAGAGAAGGTGATGTAGTTTTGTTAGTGATAAAACAAATATTAGAAATTAATGTTTCCATCACAGGAGGTGATTTTGCGCTGCTGCCTGTGGCTGTACAGTTTTTGGCATTTCAGAACTGTAAATGACCTTCAAGGCACTCTGTAATCCTTTCAGGATGTTCTGAATAAATCAAGTTACTACAATCAATTAAGTTTTAAATATCTACAATTTAGTAGAAAGTGGTTTTATAAAAAACTAACTTAACAGGTAGAGCACAAAAGAAAATATTCTTATACAAGAGGTGTGGGGAGATTATTTTCTTTGATTTGCATTATGCTGTGGATAGAAAATACGTTGGCAGACCACTTCAGTTACCACATCTGGATGTACAAAGCAGAGGAACTCTTCTTCACAATATTACTGCATTTGAAAAGATTCACAAGACTGTCATTCCTCACTTTCTGGACCTAGATTCACAAAGCAGAGAGAGAACAACAGAGATTAGAATAATAAACAACAGATAATAATAGTACCACATTTTCAAAATTATTTGAGTCCAATAATGAGATTAAGGGTTGATTTTCAGTGACTTACAGGTGTGAAAATAGGATGTTAGATGTTTTGACTATTCATTTTTAAAATAATACTGGTTATGTACTAGTTTCTCACAGAACAAGCAGTTACTCATGAGCACAATAGAAGTATTCACACTTTGCATCCTTCATTGAGATTTAAACAACTCAGAAATACACACGTAGTAATTGTTGCTGTCCCTTTTGTTTATAATTAATAAAATGGAAAAGAGACTATGAATTCACAAACTTGCTGTCATTTGTAAAATTAATTCAAGTTATGCATCATTTCAATCAAAAATGACTAATCCTCGATGAAGATAAAATATTGAAGTTAGTGTTCAGTTCCCTTAGAAAAGAGATTTAATTCCCTGTTTCCATGGGCCATCATATCTTCCAACGGAATGACAGATTTGTTTGTACTACAGTGATAGAAGTCAGTCTTCTAAGAGATTGAGGTATAGTGGTAACAGAGATTATGTATTGTAATAAGACATATGCATCACATCTAGTGAGTCAGTGTCATGGTTTTCTATGAGACTTTAGTTAATCCCACCTTCCCTACACTTAGTGATCCTCTTAAAAACATCTTTGATTCTATGGCTATTTAATGTAGCCATGTCTTTCCCCTTCCTTTTTCCCTTTCTTTTCCATTTTTCTTTCCCCACCCCCCCACCCCCCTTTTATTTTTTTTTTTTAATGATATGCTAGTTAGTGAAGTATCCAGTAAGTCTTTCCTGAACTCAGTTAGCACTATCAGCCATTCAGAAAAGCAGCTGGGAACGTTTCCTTCAGATTAATTCTTTTTTAATGAAATCAAGATGTAGATTTAAAACTTTTGACTTATTCAAGATTCCTAGGCCTATGTTGAAGGCAACTATCAGCTAAAACTACATGATGTCATGGAGAGGTTGCTGAGTGGTCTGGTTGATACTCTAAAGGAAAGGGATGCCATCCAGAGAGACCTTGACAGGCTAGGTAGCTAGATCTGTGTGAACCTCATGAAATTCAGCAAGGCCAAGTGTAAGGTCCTGCACCTGGGCTGGAGCAATCCCAAAGATGAATACAGGCTGGACGATAAGTGGATCGAGAGCAGCCCTGAGGAGAAGGACTTGGGGGTACTGGTGGGTGAAAGGCTGGACATTAGTTGGCAGTGTGTGCTGACAACCCAGAGAGCCAAACACATCCCTGACTGCATCAAAAGAAGCATGACCAGCAGTTGGAGGAAGATGATTCTGCCCCTCTGCTGTCATGAAACCCCACCTGAAGTATTTCACTCTGGTGACACCAGTGTAAGAAAGACATGAACCTGCACAAGTGGGTCCAGAGGAGGCCATGAAGGTGATCAGAGGGTTGGAGCACCTCTCCTATGAAGAAAGGCTGAGAGAGCTGGGATTGTTTAGCCTGGAGAAGAGAAGGCTCTAGGGACATTTTAGAGCACTTTCCAGTTCTTAAAGGGGGCCTACAGGAAAGATGGGGATGGACTTTTTATCAGGGAGTATAGTAATAGGACCAAGAGTAATGGTTTTCAACTGGAAAAGGGTAGATTTAGATTGGACATAAGGAAGAAATCTTTCACTGTGAAGTTGGTGAGGCACTGGGACTTGTTTCCCAGAGAAGCTGTGGCGAAGTAGTACCAGCAGTCCATGACCATCAACTGTGCCACCCTCAGCCGAAGTTGCAGAGAACTGTAACAGCTCCAGCACAGCATACACACCACACTTCCAATGCTAGGCATAAGTATTCAGATTAATTTTAATTCGAGTTTATTTACCGTTGTTAAAATATAAACATTTGCTTGAACTTGTTTTGTTTTGTTTTCCCTGACACCTTTCATTTTAGTCTAGCCATCACAATGCATTTCTATTTTTTATCAGGTTCAAGAAGATAAATCTTGTATAATCAATAGGTAATGATGTTTCTTCTTTGTTAAGCCTATTAGGTATGAAGGCAGATCCAGAACAGCACTCTGAAGACCATATTCACTTGGCCAAATCGAAGGCCACCTAGAGTCTTGCCTGTGTATATTGTGATTCTGTGGTTGTAGAATCCTCCACAGATAGTATTTCTTGCTGCAAAATTTGTGTTTGAGCATTTTTCTTTCAACAAAAAATTGCCTGAGTGCTATTATGCTGTGCATAAATGAGTTTTGTGTCCACTTCTAGCATGATGAAGTGAAAAGCTGACAGACTGAAACCTCCTCCAGGTGTGAAAGATTCAGTTTTCCCATGGGTTATAATGGTGTTCCTCCAGGTAATGAATGAGACAAGATATAATTTCTAACACCACTTCAACTTTAAGGATGAAAAGGAAAAAAACCCACCAACAACAAAAACACCGAACCACAACTATTTCCAAGTCCTAAAGCAGACAACCGGTGCAAATCTGAGTGATCCCAATGTTTCTTCCAGACTGTGAAGCATTAACTTCAAGCTGATAAATTTCCTATTATAATTAGGAATTGTACACAGAAAAATCTCTGGCTTACTGAAAGATTACAATGTGAAAATGAAGGTGAATAATTTTAACCTGAAAATAAAGCAAACCAAACATGCAGACAACTGAAATAATTATTTCATTCAGCTATTCTACATAACAAAAATGTTAGGATTATCGTGGAGATTTTATTTCATTAAAAGGATACCAGAGATCTTCCAATGTGTCAGAAACCAGAAACTTTGCATAAAATTCAAGCCCAAATTCCAACACGTAAAACAAGAATTAGGTTTTAGTTGTGCTCTCTTTTCTCAGTTTCAGCAAAGTCCAAAAGCTTATGTTTAAATACCTTTGCAACAAAATTTTAGTCAAGTTCAGCATGAGTTTAAATACTTTGCTGAATCATGGATTACTACAGGTGGAAAAATTACCCAAATAAAATTTCTTGTCATTATGACTGGCAGATTCTGGCATGAAAAGCCCTAATTCACAGAATGAAAAAGGTAATTTGTCTAGTCATTGGGATCTGCATTGCTGCTGTTTTACACCTTTCCTCTGTCCTCTGCAACTTTTTGTTAGAATTATAGGAGTACTGCCAAGCATTTTTATATGAAAGTTTGTGAAAAATAGGGTATGTTTTAAACATTTTCATATTTTTTCAGTCTTTGAAACACAGATTTTGGATTAAAAATATCATTGAGTACGAATTATGAAATTTTAACTTCCCTCTCCTGATAAATTTAATAAAGTGATACTGAATAATGTGCTGAAGTTTTTTTCTCCTTCCTCATGAAAAACACTGAAAAAGAAACTTGTACAAAAATTCTAAAATGTAATGATAAATATTTTGCACCTGTCTCTATTTATCACTGGTCTTATGGGTGTTCAAATTTCTTTGCACAGAGGAGGTATTGTTTAGATATATTGAGCTGGTGTCATTGAGGTTTTTACATTCACTGTTCATCACTTGTATTTAATAGGAATGGTCTCACTTTTATAATGAATTCAAGATTAAATCTAACTTTTCATCTGTTTCCCAAAATCCAGTGATTCTGGGTAAAATTTATTGAGAAAGAAACATAACAGTGTTGGCAGAAAAATGACATTAAGGCAGAACAATATTAATTTACATGTGATCTTTTTTTAACATTAATGCTTATGAATTCATGCTTCTTGTCTCTCTTCTTTTTGCCCTCCCCAACGCAGTGTTGGAAAATACCCTCAGAACTGTAGGCAAAATTCGTTGTTAATAAAAGATTCAATAATAGTGGAGAAACAAATCTATGTGAAGAAATTTTAGATCTACTAATTCAACAAAATACTCAAGGTGAAGATAAGCCCTCCTTCAGTCCAGAAGGCAACTTCAGGCAAAAGCAAATAAAAAACAATTTAAAGCTAAAGCACATGTTCCATAATCCTTTTAGGTCTTTTGTAATAGCAGGCACTATGGGAAATTCGGCACACAAAGAAAATGTGATCAGGGCCGCAAAGGGATAGTTACAGGCTGTTACCGCCATGTGTTCAGTGCAGCAAAGTACATTCTCAGCAAGCCAGGTCTTCCACTAGTGTGAATCAGCCAATCACCAGTGACAAATACAGCTACATAAATGTACTAATTAAAAATAAACTAACTTTGAAAAACACTTCAGTTGACAAAAATAGCTTGAGCAGATGACAGCTGGGATACATATCCCTGTAGGTCAATAATTTAGAAGCTTCCCCTCACTGAAATGATGGGTGTTACACTGATTTACACCAGCTGAGCACCTCACCTGCAGTGTTTAGTGGGAGGTCCAACCATGCAGCCCACAATCCAAGGCTTTAGGGAAAAACAATCACTTGTAAAATTGATTTAAATGTGTAAGGGGCCTAAAGGTGTATTAAAATACCAGTTTTATATTATGATACCAGAGCTTTTGTGCCTAAAGAGGCTCAGAAACAAGGAAAATGCTTATATCTGAGTTTCATTGTCTCAGCATGAAACATACATTTTTACCTGTTCAAGCTGGTTAAACGCTTAAAATATTTTCCTGGCTAAGGCTAATTTTAACTGTTGTCATTCTGTGGTGCTTTTTGGATAGTGCTTATTCCCAAGGTAAAACCCACAAATGGATAATGCATTTTGCAATTTGAATTAAATCCCCTGTAAAAGGAGGTTTAGTTTTTATGAGGATTTCTTACCTTTACTTTTGCCTAGCTGCTAAAATTCCTCTTTCTTCATTTTATCTTCATCATTATTTGGGTATCCTGTTCCCTATCACACATATAACCTAATTATCCTATCCAACTGTGTGCATGTCGGCATACATCGGCATGCATATGTGTGCATGCATGAGCCTCCGTCTCTGTGTAGCTACTCTTGCTAGGGCAAGAAAATCCCCCAGAGAGAATGAAGACAGATCTCAAGGTAAAAGCACAAAACAGCAGTCCGCTGTTTATAAACCACAGTCAGCCTGTAGCTAGAAGTGCAGCAGATGTGCCCAGCAGGTTCTGATCATTAAGTTCCATAAGCAATGAATATCTATTAACAGAGCACAGTCAGGTACACAGAAGAGATCAGCAGCATCTTTCAGTCACACGCAGGCTCTCACCCTCCCATACGTAACAGATGGGTTTCTACATCCTTACTACTGTGGCAAATCCAGATTCCCTCTGTAGGAGTCCTGGGAAACGTATTATGTTTAGTCTCAGTGGGTCTAAGGATTACTTTTTTCATAGATATCTTCAAAATATATGTAAGAAATTCATACACAAAATACGCAATCTTATTAGTTTACATTCTCTGCAGACAAGCAGGAATAGGCTCACTTAATTTCTAATTTCTGTCTTGAAATAGGATCTGACAGCTAGCCTCCTGGTTTGTCATTTCTAGCAACCATTTTCAAAATGGTTACCTTTGTAGTGGCACAACACCGAGGAACTACATTCAGTTAGAAGTATTGCCTCTGATATACAGTGATTTTTCATTCAAAATACGCACATACTTGAATCAAAGAATTACCTTTGATAGAGAACCAAACCAAACCAAACAAGAGATTGCTACCTATTTTATCTTTTCATTTCCTTTTTAAAGGGACAAAAAAAGATGGATAAGTGTATAAACATACAAGAACAGGCACTTGAATATAACAGGCAAATTTTCTTTGGAAAATTCAAGCAATTTCTCTGTAAAGTGGTAGAATGACGAAATGCCTTGCTCAAAGAGAAATACATTTTCATAGAATCATATAATCATATAAAGGATTGGGTTGGAAAGGACCTTAAAGATCATCTAGTTCCAACCCCCCTGCCGTGGGCAGGGACACCCTCCACTAGACCAGGTTGCTCCAAGCCTCATCCAGCCTGGCCTTGGACACTTTCAGGGATGGGGCACCCACAGCTTCTTTGGGCAACCTGTCCCAGTGCTTCACCACCCTCTCGGTGAAGAATTTCTTCCTGAGGTCTAATCTAAATCTCCCTGCTTTCAGTTGAAACCTATTACCCCTTGTAAAAAGCTCCCCCCCCCAGCTTCCTTGTAGGCCCCCTTCAGGTACTAGAAGGCTTTCATATGCTATTTCATAGCATATGGTCAGTGTGGATACTTAATACGTAAATAATGTGTTTTTATCTCTGTATAATGTGTAGTTATCTTCTAAGCATATGTACAGTGCTCTTTACATTGCAGAGCCATGCTGAATCAATAGTGTGTTGCAGTACCTGTACTGCTAATAGAGATTATCCTTCCTACTAAGTCCTGTTGTCATTCTCACTAAGTAATTCTGAAAGGCTGTAGTGAACAGCAGGAGCTGAATTTAAAAAAAAAAAAAAAAAAGGCAAGAAAGAAAATATCAGCCTAGCTCAAAGCTAGTAGTACAGGGAAGATTATTGTCCTAAGATTTAACCACGTCTTTGTACACCTGAAAGACCTGAATAATGTAGGTGAAGCCCTGCTATCTGGATTTTTTTCTTTTAGTTGTCCTTTACACTGAACCTTTAAAGTTTCACCAATCACTGGTGTAACTGTTCACGCAGAGATGCATGACTGTCCCACTCTATGCAAATTATTGGGTAGTAAGTACATGGAGAGAATATTATTATGGAAGAATTCAAATTTTCAAGGGAAAACTGGGGAATTTCCATTATGCTCAAGCAAATTTATCCAAATGAAAGCATTGCCTAAGTAATGTTTGAATAGTGTATAAATTAAACCATGAAAGCATGTAGTCACTCATTTTAATTGCTAAAATGCCTCAAGGGGGTTACATTAGACAAAGAAGTGCCCTTGGAAGGATCATAATATCTCTCATGGGCATTACTGGTAGATAAGAATTCCACAGCCACTGCTTTTACACCTCACAGAGGAACAAAGTTCAGATAGAGATACAACAAATAAACTATTGTTTATGTTGATAAGAAAATCCTGAAAGTCAAATATTATATGTACATTACCTGAAATAGAGAAAATTAACCTGTAATGTAAATCTGTTTTGCTTTTCCTTTCAGTTGGAGCAAAAAGCTCTGTTTCAAATGCTGGTATTATGATATTCTAAGAAGCAGTAGTAACAATTGTTTTCCTTATGATGTATAGCCGCAGCAGCAAGAGAAGAACTGATTTTGTTAATTACTAGCTAAAAAGCTGCTGCTTAGGTTTTTTTTGTCTTTATAACCGTTTGGTTCAAGATGAAGATAAAAAGTAGTTGAAAGTTATTGAAAAATGAAAACATTTCAAATGATGCAAGTAACCTGAAATGCAGAAATACAGTGGTGAACATTAAGCAGAAATTTCCAGAAGGAGCTAACTTAACATAACACATTTATTGCATGGGGCAAAATAGAGACAACGTTTATAAAAATAATATTTTTTAGTACATCTTACCATAAAGATTATGCACAAAAGTGAGTCAGGTTAATATTTATAATAGTTTCGCTTTAAAAAGAAACTTCATCAAATAGATTTGTGAGTCCAACCACAAAGGAAAATGCTTATTTATTACTGACCTATAGAGACAGTATGTGTGATTACATCTGGATAGCAAGGCTCCACACTGGTTATGAATTAAAAAGAGCCTCTGACTTCACTGACTTCAAGTATCACTTGCTCATCCCAGGGCATAATTCAGCCAAAAAAAAAAAAAAGAAAAAGACCACAGTCAAAAACTGTATCCATATCATCTTTTAAAATTGGAGTGTGGCATTTGCATACAGAAATATGGATGTAGAAAAAAATGTGGTAACAAATACACCTCAGTCTGTAAAGCACTACTGTCACATCCTTTGACATGATTGCTGAAATCAATAAAAAATCAGTCTACGTTTCCTCATATTTAAAGGCAGATGCTAAGATTACAAGGAAAATTTCTTGTCTACTAACTTGTGAAAGAATTGACCTGTATTCATTACAAACAGAGAAGCGAAATTTTAAATGATAAAGCCTAGATGTCTCACATCTGCAAACCATTGCAATTCTATCATACCATTTATAACAGGAAGTAAAATGAATCATATTGTCCACATCTGCTTTATGAGTTCCAGAACGTATTTTGTCTGATTGCTTTGCTGTTACTTACATCATCTGTCCTAGCAGGCATGGTTAAGAGCTCCAGCAGCTCCCAAGGGTCTGTCTAAATGACTACCCCACAATCAGAAACCTTGAGTTGGGCTTACCAAAAATCCCATATAGGTGTATATTTCCTCCCCATAAGCAGAGAGGAGAAGGCTTTTACAATTTCCTCTGCTCTTAAAGTGACTTAGAAAATGTACTTGCTTTTTGATTTTGGGAATACTGTACAGTGTAAGGACATCTTGGATTAAACATCAGAACAAAGCCCATAAATTCGAGGAATCCCAGGATGAGCAAACAGGGTAAATGTTTGAATACATCATATGAATGTAAGACGGATGTATCACTGTGGTATATTACTCAGGGGTCTTCCAGAGAGCACAGGATACCTATCAGTGTAGATGTACATTTATGAGAAAGCTTGGATTGCAGCATTTCTGGCCACCCTGCTCCGAGTTTATAAAATTCACAGCAGTATGTCACTATTCCTGTACTCCTTCATGGTGAAGGACAGCGTTGCTCTAACAGCTGTGGTGGTGTTAAAACATTCACAGATGAACCACAGAAATGAAGCAGGAAAACAGTAGGAGAGGGGAGATAGCCACAAGCAGAGCTGCAGGGGGCTGGCACTGAGGGAAGCCCCAGGTGCTTACTTGATGAGGGTTGTTGTGTTGGTCATGCCCACTTCAAGACATGCTTTTATCTTTGATACCAAGCACTTGTTAAAGATGTCTGGCCAGGTACTTGGAATCTTGTCGTCTCCTCCTCAATCTGCTACAGACTCACTCTGCTACAGCATGAGGTCCTCTTACCTCTCTGTGCATCAGTTTCCTATCTGCCCATTGGAGGTCACATTTCAGTAACTTAAAAAGGCATTGAGACGACAAACTCATCACTACTTGTGAGATCATCAAATACTGCAGTGATAAATTTGCTAGTACGTAGTGAAAACAGTGGATCTGGGTTTCCATCTGTTGTCTCAGCTGGTATAACAGCTATGATGCACGTCTCCTAGGGGAATGAGAATACAGTTCATAAAAGGTTTGCAAGCATCCAAGGCTTTGAAGAACATATCTCTATTATTTATGTGTTTTTCTCTTTTCACATACTATAGCTTTCAAGGTTTAATGGCTGATAACAACAAGCAATTGCATGTCACTTACACTGTGTGATATGGGTTTAATTCATGCTGTTTAAGCAAAGTTTTCACTGTTTCTGAGATGCTCCCTCTTCTTCTACCTTCCCGTCTCTCAGGGGAATATTTGCTTTTGTCAGGAGTCAAAACAGAAAGATGAAAAATCAGGAGACGTCACTTAAAGATAGATGGTATGTTGGAAGAGATCATTTGCACAACACAAGAGGCACTGAGGCAAAAGACTGGAATTTCCAGCTTCACATCAACAGAAAAACCTTCAGCACAAAGGCAACTGGTAATCTTGTATCCTGAGTGAGTTAAATTGCTTTATGCGTGGACACCATGAATGCCAATTGGAAAGACTAAATAGCAGGGCCAAAGCTGAAAATCGTAAAGTGAAAGTGACAGTAAGCAATTCAAATTCTCTTGTAATCTTTATGATATACTTAACTACTACAGAGATGCGGGTAATGAATTATCCATGGTTTTATTCTAGCTGTAGGTTATTGAGCTAACTAGTTTTAGAGTCTATCTGGCCCTCTTAAGTGTCTGATAAAAATATGGATCAAGTCCAGCACCAATCTCTGGAACTCTCCCTCATCCTTTCCAAGTCACCCTCCAGAACTTGTGTTTAAGAGACAGTATTATAATTCCTTGCTACTATATCCAGTTGCGTGGGTGGCAAGGCCAGTATTGCATTTCAAAATGGCATAGTTAGACTGCCACTTAGGTTAGACATGAAACAGGTTTTGTATCTACAATCAACAGGGAATCCTACAGTAGAGGGTGCAGTTAAATTTTATGTTTTTATTGCAGACTGTGATGGGGGTTTTTTTGTACAAGTATTATCTTCAGCCTTAAGTAATTTGTTAATGTATTTAGCCCTTGTTTACCTAAAGTCTTCCGTTCAAACCCCCTTTAGACATAGGTAGTGAGAAATACCAATGAACCAGGCCCCAGACTAGGACCATTTGTCTAATTTGCCTGTTAGCTCTCTAGACTGAAGTTTGGAACTATTTGACAGAAAAGGTGTCAGATGTAATCTGTCATTGGCTTGGAATTGTGAAAGAAGTTTAAGACATTTTACAAAATTAAACTTGCACCCTCCCTCCTCATACTCTCCTTTCTCTTTTTTGGCTGAATTGGGATGGGTAAAACTTGAAACTCTATTTTCAAAACTCATAAATACTACATTTTAAATGTATGGGCACCTCAGAATAGGCTTTTATATTAGGTCTTCTCTAACCTCCTGACTTCCACATGTCTTTGATGATGACAAACCAAGCTGCATGGGATGTCCTGTGGAAAAGTTTTCATGTACAAAGACAAACAGTTCCTTTTTGTCTTTAACTTTCACTTATTAAAACCTTTCCTGAAACACAAGTATAAAAACCTTACTACTGTTATGGATCTTGCCACCTTCTCATTTAATGATACAGATATTAAAACTGTTAATGCTATGCCATGGATGTGTTTCAGGATGAAAACCCATGGCATCAAGGAGTCCTGTGTGTAAACCATGCTTTCATGTGGTTTAGATTTTTTTAAAAAGAAAAAGATAGTCTAGAAGTTACTTTCAGGGAAAAAGAAATTTTATTATAATTTTCTTTCACACCTTTTTGTTTATATTTTGAAATATTAATGAGGGGCTCATCCTTTTGTACTCCAAATATACCAGCCTGAAAAGGTACACTGTAGTTTCCTACTACTTATAGTCAGCAGCAGTTCACAGACAGGAAAATAATACCTATGAAATCTGAATGTGATTTCCTAAAATTTGGAGAAATTAAAAATATATTCAATACAAACACACTCTGGACTTTGAGACATATAATTTATAATAACTTGTGGTCTTCTGAGATCTGTTAATTCAAGCTTGGATCGTGGAGAAGAGGAAAGGAGGAAGCAGCAAGGTTAACAGCCCACAACCTAAAGCTCCTCTGTGAAATATATCTGGACAAAAAATATATATATATATATATTATATAAGCATTCTGTGTTTGTTTTCCTATGTGCAAACTCAAGGCACTAGGAATTAAATTTCCCACCCAACACAGAAATCAACAATTTCCAGCCAGTTTATCCCAAAAGTCAAGAAAGGTACTTCAGAAAGAGTGTTTGAGTCAGGTGGCTTTATAGGAAAGAAGTATCACCCCCAGAGAAACCACACTGTGGCTTATCCTTTTATGTCAGGCACAGACACAGCACAAAGAGACAAGTCTCCCCAGCTAGAAAATCAAGACTCTTCCTCATAATGCTCCTTCCAAACCATACACTAATACCTGTCACCTATTATTTCACCAAGGTCTGTTTCCCAGCAACACAAAATACTTGTCTGCAGAATACCAGCCCTGCATCTGCTGGTAAAGATCGCACTCCTACGAGACACAAACAGTATTTCTCGAAGAAACTGAATTTTTACCTTCTGTATGATATTCATGAGCTTTTCCTTTGTGCTAAGCATGGATTGAGCATCTATCTGCAAAAAGGAGGCAGCAAACCTGCAAAGGAGACAGAAAGTGCAAGAAATTGGATCCTAGAGACTTTTGTCCATGTCATTTGTATAGTCTGATCAAAGGGCACAGAACTGTCTAAGGCAGCCATAGAGATAATAATAAGTGTCTGTAGATTTCAACCTTCTTCCCTGCACTCTGTACTTCTCTGTGCCCAACACACTAAAATAAGTCAACGGAATTGTTGCAGAAGACAATAACGGTTTTACTACTGTTCCTTTAACCAGGGTATTAAGAGGAAATAAACACATCTTACTTTTTTAAAATAAAAATTATGTTTATCTAATACATTAAATCAAGTACCAAGATCATTATTCCTCTGTAGATTATTTTAATTACAACAAAGGAAAATAAATGTCTTGTCTTAGCTTTGCACCAGCTAGTCTATGTTTTGCTTCACCCCATAGCACATCAGGCTGCATAGGTAGTGCCAGCCCGGGGCCACGGTACTGCAGGACCGGTGGGGAGGGTGTGGGGATATGGGTGGAAAGACTTGTGTTTGGACACGACCCTGGGAAGGGGAAGGGTCTGAGGGGGCTCCTGACAGAGGGGGCTGGGGGTTTGTTTGTTGTGGGGACCTCGTGGCAAGTGGTTAGTGCTCTGGGCAGAGCCAGTGTCTTGCTGGGCAGATCGGTCTGGGAGTTGGGGTTTGAAAGGTTTTTTTCTCTCTCTTACTCTTTCGACCCCCGGGCGGTTTCATGGGGGGGGGGGGGGTTTGCTCCCTTCGTGTGGGTTTTCTTTCCTTTTTTTCCCTTCTTGGGGTGGGATCCTGTATCATTTGTTCTACCCTCTTCCTCCATTCCTTACATTACTCATTAGCACTAGCACTGTTAGTAACTCCCTAAGTTTCATTTATATAATTAAATAGTTCTTATCTCAACTCCTACGGGCTTTTCCTGGTTTGTTCCTCTGACCCTTCCTCACCGGGAGGAGGTGTGTGTGGGATGGGGGTGGAGTGGTAGAGCAGGCTTGTCGTGAAACTATGACTGTCTTAAATTGGAAAAAGAAAAAGGAATTATCCCAAATCATCTTATTCATATTTTAAATCATATAATTCAGAATTCAGCTCTGCTAATCTCCACTTTTAAATGTCACAACAACATGCAACACATGTTACGGAATTGTACATCTTTATAAGCAATGCTGTTATTCTATCAACATGTTTGCAGTCTCTGTAGATAAACAACCAGTGAAGAGACAGTTTTCTTCGGTTTAAAACTTTTGGCCAGAGTGCATTTACTCTGGTATAGCATGAGATTACAAAGCAAGCTGTTTCTTGAAAAAGAAGTATGGCTTTGAATATGCAACATTTGAAAGAAAAATTTGATGAGATATAGATAAAAGGGCTTGCTAACATTTAAGTGAAACTGGATGCCAAAATACATTTAAGCACTAATTTATACAAAGGTCTTTATTCCCTGCTCCAAAACCTAACAGTGAATATAACTATAACTATCAGTAGTGTACAGACTAACAAGAAATCTGGACCATATTTTGCAATCTCTGTGGCAGGAATTTCAGCACAGAATTGTGATTAGGTAATTAGATGATTAGAAAACCATTAGATTGCTCTAGTTTTTAGTAATAAGAAAAACAAATACATCCTATTTATTTGCAATTCTACCTGTGGATCACCTAGCTAACTTCACACGGAAGAAAATTTAGGAAGGAGGTGATTATCGAACTCTCTTGTCTCTAAACTGGAGAGAGATGGATTTGAATGATGGACTGCTTGGTGAATAAGGAACAGACTGGATAGACGCACTCAGAGAATGGTGGTCAATGGCTCAATGTCTGAGTGGAGACCAGTAACTAGCAGCATTCCTCAGGGGTCAGTTTTGGGACTGGTGTTGTTTAACATCTTCATCAGTGTCATGGATGATGGCATCTAGTACACCCTCACCAAGTTTGCCAATGACACCAATCTGTGTGGTGCAGTCAACACACTGGAAGGAAGGGATGCCACCCAGAGGGTTCTAGACAGGCTGGAGAGCTGGGCTGAGACTGAGAAGTACCCAAGGGTATCTTCTGACCTAGCAATGCTTAAACTTCATCTGTGAAAATGTACAGATAACAGCACAGGCAATATTTCAACATGTGAATTGGGGGGGGGGGGGCTGTGTGCGGGTCGTGTGCAGGGGGGAGGAAGCACAGATGTAAGGGTACTTGTGTGCCCTTGAAAGGGGTACCCACATGGTCATTTGAAACATAGGCTAAAAGGAAGGAAAGATAAGAAAATATAAGATTTTTAGGATAAGGACTCACCATCAACTGTTTTGTATGGGCTATTGCTATGTAGAACTCAGATGTTTTCAAACCTTGAGTTTTATCTTGCTTTTCTTGTTTTCTCTTTGTCTGAGTGCATTTTTCTGTTCATGTTAGTTTAGTGATCTTTTGAATTATGTTATTGTTTCAAAAGACACTTCCACAAGAAGTAAAACACCATCTGACAAAAGCTGTTGCTTCTGTAATTTGGTTTCCAATTATACAGCAGAATGCTAAGTGGAGAAAACTCCTGTTCCTAGAAATAATATTTGCTCTTGCCAAATTGCAGTCTGTTAGATAGTTACTGTACTTCCATGGATTTTTTTTTTTTTTTCCCAGATAACATGTGCAATCAAAGACCTTTTTTCTTCCTTTTTTATTTACAGACCATGTTGTTTATCACCCTTTTGACCCATATTGAAGTTAAAGACAGCTGTAAGACTAGCTGTTGTTGCCTGCCTATTTTTCTCCACCTCCTAAGGGAGATGACACCTTTCCATCCTACAGAAATACTTCACACTTTCTTTAGCAAATGTCCACCATGGATTTTTGGAGCATTCCTTCACTTAATATTAGGTTCATACTTTCTTTCTCATAATAGCCAAAGTCTTTGTGAATATCTCTACTTCTGATGTAGAATTCTACTACATTTGTTAAGAAAATAATGAATATGTGCAAACTTAACAGAGTAAAGATCACCATTTCTTCATTTCAGGTTGATAGCAACTCACTGATAACTATATGACAAAGACTGATGACTATAGTTTTCACTCAGTTGTCCATCAATTTTCCAGCAATTTCAGTCATCATAAATTCCCCTGTTACAAAAGATTCTTACTTCAGTAAATATGTGTCATGAAATAATTGTCTCTTATTAGCTAAATCAGCTGTTCTGTAGCAGAATAAAACTAGATTGGTTCGACGGGATTTGTCTTGACAAATCCATGTTGTAGGTTTCTCATCATCTTGTTATTCTCCAGATTTTAAACTTTCATAAGAAATATTTCATTCCTTTGGACTCATCACCTGAATGACTGTATCTGTGTCTGACAGGTCTTCTTGGTCCATGTTTCTCTCAATAGTATGTGTTCATATTCCCTGTTTCATGCGAGTAGCTTATATATTAATATCTTAACTATTTAAATTAAATGATCAAGTGATTCTGCAGCTTAAAATATACTGGGGCAATATATTTTTACTTTCTTATTAATGTTTGATAGGATATAAAATAAATTGTTTTAATGAATTCACAGCTTTCCTTTGAAACCACAAATGTCATAGTTATTCTAGGGTGATAATTTTTGTTTGCTGTCTGATTAGTAAAATGAAACCTGGTATTTTCACTTAAATTACTTCTGTGCAGGACATGAGCATTGTACACTGAGTGATACGTGACAAGGTTGTCAACAGTCAAACCTGCTTGCGGTACCTGGTCATTAGTTTTCTCCCTCTTACTAAGACAGCAATCCTTCTTTTGAGGTCATCAGTTCAATGTGCAAGAATTATTTAAGAAGAGACCCACTGCAGAAAGTTTGGTTCTTTTGACATGTTTTCTAATCACGTTTCTTATGAAAAAAGACAAGATGAAACAGTAGAAAAAGATTCATACACAAGCATACACACGTTCCAAAGATGATTTTCCTTTTCAGCATTTGCTTGCAACCTTGTCCATGACTTCTTTGTTTACTCCATATATGTAAAATATAGTATAAATAAAAATTCCAATGAATTAGCTCTTCTTATTTTTAGAAATCAACAGTATTTTACAAAGTGGATTTATCCATTGCATGGATTACACATTTTCCGAACTAGTTAATCACCCACAACATTATTAGCAGCACCCAAGAAACACTGAATGACTGAATGTACCAGAGGCACTTATTTGAAAGTTAAAAGATTTAAGTCCTACATACTAAAGATGGTAATTTGTGATCTGACTTGACAGTGTGCTGGTAGTTTGAACTCATTAAGTGCAACTGATGGTATCAGCCTTTTCTCTTTCAAATCCTGCCTGTCACCTTGCAGGAATTGTTCCTGTTCAGGCAGAAAGTATCTTCATCATATAGATTTGAAGTGACTGTGCAAAAGTTGACCAGAGTAAGTCATTTTGTTATGGCACCAATACTGCCATCTTTACGTACGTAAATCATCAGAATTTACTCAGAAATAAAATTCTTACCATTCAGGTTGGATTGTCTTTTCTGTAAGCTATCTGAACAGTCTTGAAATAATATTGGGGTGGAAGTACCATTAATGCCTACAAAGCGTATTTGTCGAGTGGGTCTTAGGTGGCCCCACAATGTGCTGCACACCATGGTGAAAAATTATGTGAAATCTGAAGAAGAGGGACAGGAGAATGTCATGTTTACTCTGGAGACCTTGTCTGCCATGGTATAAAAAAAGTGTAACAAAAAGGAAAGTTCAGAATAAGCTGTACGTAGATGGAGAGTTCCTATTTTTTTTTTTCCTCCTCAGTTCTCAACATTCAGATCACTGACAACTTTGCTTGAACTAGGACCTGACAGGAAATGGAATGAGGCTTCTATGCCTGGCCCAGTTTAATAAAATGTCTCGTTTCTATATCATGTTAGTCTAGTACTGAAAGACATTAATGCGTTGTATATTAGCCCTTTTATGTCCTGATTTTTTTAAACTATAAATAGTTCTTTGGTCACACACTGAAATTCATGACTTTGAATTTTATCTTTTACAACAATAATAAAATTCAGACACCGTTCACGTTACCTGAATACATAATAGTTAGAGTAAGTAAATCAGTCTAACCAAGCAACTTGAATTTAGTTTTATAGTGCATCTTCAGCTATTTCTGGTGGCTTAAGGAACCTAAGTCTTCATTAAGCAGTGGAACAATAAGCTTTGATATTATTAATTATTTAAAGGCATCACTATAAAGAAGAAAAACTTCTGGAAAGTGACTTTGTGAAAAATAATATTGGGAAAAAGAGATGGGATCAGAAGAATGTATACCACGATATTTAGTATCACACATTGCAGGAGTTAAAATCTCTACCGGTCTTTATTTGGTATAAGAAGAATATAATTAAATATCATAACTCTCCATTAGTTTCAGGGGAAATTTTAAGGCTGACACTTTAGCAAGAAGGATTCAAAAATAGTAGGTTCACTTAAAATGTGTATTCAGAGTGATCTGAAGTAAAATGACATGGTGACCCAAATGTAGGGACAGGGAATGCTATTAAAATTGTCATTTTTGATGTTCAAAAAAAACCCCAAGCACTGTCTGAAGGAATTTTTTAGAATTTTGTTATCATTTTATAAATGTTGTATCCAAATTAGCAAAATCTAAAACTGTAAATAATGACATATTAAAACCTAAAATTTGAAACCAATGTTTACAAATTAAGGAATGTAAAAACCTTTAAAGATCAATTCACATGCAAAACTTCTGCTATCTTCTTCTTCCCAGAAAACCAGAGGACAGGTGGTTGCTATTCCTGAAACTCTTGTCAACTCAGAATGAAGAGGCAGTATATGAAAACCTAAACATCTGTAATTTTTAAGAAAAAGCTTAAATCTACTCCAACACACACACTCTTAAGAAAGAGCTGAGCAGTGATAAGAAAACAGATTTGATATGCTTTTGTGACTTATCTGTGCATAAATATCACAGCAAGATGACTGAAAGGATACTCCACGCTGGTGGTCAGACAGACATTTAAGTGTCTCAAACAAAGATTAACATGCAAATATCAAACCTTTATGTGCAGGCTTTACAGCCAATAAGTAACATAATTAACAAGGTGTGTCTTATTGCCCACCAAATGGAGCAGCAGCTCCCCCAGCACCTCCCGCCACACCTAGGAGCCAAATAGGAGAGGTGGTAGACACGACACCACTGGTCATGACTGACAGCTACCTGCTGACATTAATCCACAGGTTCCAATGTCCATTGTAAAACATGGAAACCATGATCGCTTCAGATGTCTGTAGATTAATTAGCTTTTCACAGATTCATAGGTTCACAGGATGCTCGGGGTTAGAAGGGATCTCTAGAGATCATCTAGTCCAACTCCCCTGCCACAGCAGGATCACCTAGAGCAGATCACACAGGAACAAGTCCAGGCAGCTTTGAAAAGTCTCCAGAGAAGGAGACTCCCCCGTTCTCTGGGCAGCCTGTCCCAGTGCTCTGTCACCCTCACAGGGAAGCAGGGTTTCCTCATGTTCAGGTTGAACCTTCTGTTTTCTAGTTTATGGCCATTGCCCCTCATCCTGTCACTGGACACCACTGAGAAGAGCCTGGCCCCATCCTCCTGACACCCACCCTTTAGATATTGATCAGCATTGATAAGCTCCCCCCTCAGCCTCCTCTTCTCCAAGCTGAGCAGCCCCAGCTCTCTCAACCTTTCAGTCTTTTCTTTTTGGTCTTGCAGGAAAAAAGTCCACAAGATCCATAACACCAGAGCAGTGGTCCAGCAGCAGCCCAAGACCCCTTAATCCAATAGTTATGAGCATGTCTAACTTTTAAGCTTACAGCCCCGAAGTCAGAGTGTTTGCATCCCTTCCAAAGCCATTTCTCTCAGTTGTTTTCTCTATCAGCTCCAAGTAATCTTGTTACCCTCAGAAAATGATAAGATTTTTTCAAACCTCTGACAAATTCTTAAGCTCATTCACATCTCAGGACAATCTTTTCTACTTTTAAATGTAACACAATAAATTACATCTATCATTCCATCTACCACCTCTTTGATAGACAAGCATGATGGATTCTAAGATTGTTTCAAAAGAAATGAGTAGTCATACTGAATACATGAAATAAATAGTAATGTCTGTTTGGGTGATAACTTTCTGCACATACTTAGAAATGTAACTTCATAGCTCTGCTTCTCAACCTCTCCTCCGTCCTCTTGGTATCTTTTTATAGACTTCATGCTTTTCATGTAATAATCCCTTGATTAGTACACATCTCCTATGCTGGCTAGCAGAAGAAATTTCAAATATCTACATCAGATTGTAGAGAAAAATCTAATAGAAATGGCTACTAAAAGCAACAGTTGTAGTAATAGTGCCTATGCTCACTAATAAGTTTACTGATGCTCTGCTACACATGTGGACATCCACAAAAGCTTCTGCTAGATTTACCCTTTGTAAAATTACAAATATAGCGTTAATCTTTTCTCACCTACTGTTTAACACAGGTTATGCAGTTTCAGCCAAAAATTTCCACATTACGCCCACGGTTTCTGTTTGTGTTCCATGAATAAGTATCCATCTTGTTCCATCAAATTCTTATTATTTACACAATACAAACAGGCTCATATACTTGCACAGCAAGTGGGCTTTTGAACCATTTTTAAATAGGTTTTGTTAACTTGAATTCAGGCTATTCCAATGCATTGTTTGCAAGCATTTTGATCATTTTCATTCTGGGATGAAGGAGTGCGTAACTTCTGTCTTAACTCATGTTTTGTTGTAGAAGTTTATGCAATTCTTACAGAATTCCATCTATTTTAAAGCATTGCAATATACATGCAAAGGAATCAAGTTACAGCTCTATTCACAAATTAAAGTATAAATTCTGTGAACAAACATGTGTATAAGATAATGTTCAAACAGGATGGAGTTTACAACAGCCTAGACCAGTGTGCTGGGTTCAGTCAGGAAAGGGCTAACTCCTTTTACTCTGGTTGTCAGGGAACTGTGTTACTGGACAGTAAGTGAAAACATTGATAAGGCCTCAGCTGGTGCTGGGGATGGCCTGGACTGAACTCAAGGTCTTTTGTCCGCTTCGGATACTGTAGCTGACCCAGACTAACCAAGGAAGTATTTCATCCCATAGTACGTCATGTTCCGGTCTCTTTGGGTGGGGAAGAGGGTCTGGTAGCCATTATTCTTCCCTTCCCTCTCTCTCTCTCCTTTACTCCCTTGCTCGTCTCTCTGGGCACTTGCTAACCCTCCTGCGTTAGCTGCTTTGCCAGCTCCTGTGCTGGCTCATTCGTGTGGGAGCTGGTGGGTTGTTTTGAGTTTTCTGGCCGTGTTATCAGTGATAAGGTTTGCTCGGAATCTGCTGCGTAGGCTCCCGGGCTCCGGCCTTCAGGCCGTGGCTCTCGGGCTGTGATCGCTCTCAGGCTGTGGTTCTCGGGCTCTCGGGGTCTGATTTTCATCCCTCAACATCTGGGTGTGCATTGGTCAATGGATGGTGGGAAATTGTATCATATTGTATCATATTGTATGTATTGTACTATATGTTTCATTTTCTACTATTTTAAGTATTTATTAGTAGTAGTACCTGTATATATTGATTTAGATTTAATTAGTAAATAGTTCTTATCTCAATTTTATGAGCTTCCTTATTTCTTTTTCCTCCGATTCTTCCCCTCCACTGGAGGAGGGGAGGGGGATTTGTGAGAGCGGCTTCATGGTATTTTGCTAGCCGGAGTTAAACCATGACAACCAGAAGCATATGTGCCTAATTATAAGCACAAAAGAGGTGTTCACAGTGGTTTAATTCACACCCACCTTGTTGCTGCTGCAGTCAGAAATGCTTAACATAATATCATATCAACTCTCAAGGAGCAGAACTGATAACTTGCACAGTTGCCTAGATATTACCTGGAAGAGAAGAGTGTCTAAGTTTTCAGAGTGACAACTAGGATTCTTACTATGCTATCACTACTATTATGTAAGGCAAGGCTGGACTGGATTTACCTTAACAGAAGTCAAAACAGTTCTGCAGTTTTTTACCAACTGAAGAAGACCTGGACCAAACATTTTAAAAGTCTAATCAAGCAGAGGAAAACCACTTGAAACACATGATTGGCTATTAAAGGCTTTTAGATACTGCTGGAAGTTCCTTATAATATCCTGCCACACCAAGGGTGGAAATTCTAATATATTCCTTTTTCTCTGGCTAGATGAACTCGTTTCCAACAACCACAAAATCATTTTCCCTGTCATAAACAATAAACATAGGGAGCAAAAACTGTTTAGCTAATCACATTCAGTGACAGACTTTTTTTTCTTTTTTTTCAAAATAAGGGTTGCACAGAGTCATTGAAGATGTCCCCCAACTTCATTCCAATAACCTTTCCTTTTCTTTATATCAAATTCTGGACTTTGTTTCCCACTGACATATAAATAAAAGGACAAAACCATATTTTGTGAATTGTTTCATGTGCGTTGTAAAGATCCAAAAACCCCACCTCAAAATCCAGAGAGATTGTATAAAAGGTTTAGTGAGAAATAAAAGCCGGCAGGGGGACATGACTTGTATGTGTGAAAGAATATAGTACACAAATAATATCTCTGTGGTGACTGATATGGAATCTGATTCAGTGCACAGTGAGTTGCGAGTCGATCTCACAAACACATGATACTCTATTTCTTATGTCAGTCTGAATTAAAAATTCTTCATAGCATTTTTAGTCATTCATAGACGTAGTTTGCTTTTGATTCTTAACTGTGCATGTCATTTATTTTAGCACTTTATTTTTCTGCCTACCCTCATTTCACGTTCCCATCTGTAAATAATCCTATTGCTACTGTGAAAAATACTATTCAGAATCTCCTATTTTCCCTCTTTTCCTTAGAAAGACTTTAAGCATCCACATAAGCACTTCAGATAACTGATCTTCAATCCTCCGGTAAAGAGTTTTTCTCATCAGTTTCTCAATTCTTTCTAGGTTCAGCCAGTCAAGAAATAAGACACTGTACACAATCACTGTGACTTGTATTAACTTGGATTAACTGAAGAGGACTAGAAGGAAAAGCAGCAGTGCAATTGATTAGAGCAAGCCTAGTTGAGTATCTAGAAATAAATGGTTAGTAGCCCATGGGGACTGGGGTAAGCATATGATGGGTTTTCTGGAATTGAAAAGACTCCCCTCTAAGGTGTCAAATTCAGATCACTTTTTTAATCATACCTTACAGCTGTGAGCCCATTTATGCCATGTTGAGGAACCTATTTATCAATCCAAAGAAACAAATTCTTATTTACGGTTTCATGATTGTGTGGCTCAACTACCAACGGGTGTTTCAGGCCTTTCTTTCTTAATAAATTCCTGAGATCTTTGAAAGACAGTTAGAATAACAATGTTCTTAAAGTACAATGAAGAGAAAAAAGAAGTCTTGTCAGTCTGAGGAATGAGAAGTATTCCTCTCCACTAAGAGTTTGAGAAATGTGGAGGTGAGAATTGCTTTCTGCGGATTTAAAAACTAGTCAGGTTCCTTTTCTATCACTGAAGTTCTTTGCTATTATTCATACGTATTATTTATACATTCTTCTGCAAAAATGAGTTATATATGTGGAAGTCAAGGTGACTTTTATATTATGTGTCTATTTCTGACATAGGTGAGTCCTTTTACTGCCATCATCTGCCGTCTCTCATCCTGATCCTAACGCTTTTCCCAAGTAACACTCACACCATGGTTAAGTCACTACTGTTATTACTCACTGCAACCACATTTAGAAGCTGGACCAGAAGCTCATGCAGTCAAACATGGTAATTGTTAAAAGACTGTGCATGAGACTCAGTGGTCAGCTTCAGCAAGCCCAGGTACATTTGCTTCAAACTCTTAACCTCATGCTGCCCCCTCTGGGTGCTGTTGTTAGATTTAGATTTTCACTTTCTTTAGACACAACTTTCATTTTGGATGCTTAATCATCATTAATCACCACTGTTAGCAAGTAGTTATTTTAAACTATTTTCCCAGTGCATCCCTTATAATTTGTTATCATCTTCTTTTTCACCAACTGGGTGAATTTTATTAATTTTAATTTGGAGGCCAGAAGAGATGAAGCTGTACATATAAATACTACCAGTCAATGCTGTCACCACTGTCTTTAGAAAACAAGCCATAACACAACTCTTTTATTTTTGCCATGTTTGAGTAAGACTAACAAATGTTCTTCATTGCTTACATTGCTTTCATCTTCCCCAGCTGTTAACAAAAGCACAAAACCAAATGGATCCACTAGCAGGGTCTAGAAAACATCACACCAGATAAAAGTTTAGGAAATCTGTCTCTCAGCTTAGAGGGAAGAAAAACCTTGGCAAATCACTTTACCTCAATGTCCCTAAATAATAATTATTTCTTATAAACATGTTGGTACCTAAGTGGAGTGGTATTATATATTGTAAAGAAATTGTTCCGCTCCACTGCTATTAAGTGCTGACAGATACTACTTTACAATCCTTCTGGTCACATACAAGAATTTCTTTCTAATAAAATTTTCCTGTAACTAATGTGGTTATCAAATATTAAAGCAGTACTGAATCAAAAAGACCTTCTGCTTGTTGGAAGAAAGAAAGAATATATTACATGAACTGCTAAGTAGCTTTATTAATAGGAAACATCTGTTAAAATAATGTGTATGCACAGTGTTATTGCCCACTATGTGCCCTGTCTTATTTGTTCTATATTGTTCTCCATTCCACAGCTTGGAAGCAATTTACTGACAAGGAATTACTGATTTTTTTCATCTAGTGCATTTGGTAGAGCCGAGACAACATTTTGCTAATTTTGGACTTGGATTTTTATTTGCACATAAAAAGTTCTATGTTAAATAAACAGATTAAGGCTGTAAAATCAAGCATTTGAAACTTGGGGAATAAAAAATTGTGTTTTCTCTCCACAGAAGAAGCTCTTTTATCTTGTAATAGTAGTAATAATAGTGGACAAAACATGATATTCTTCTTAGCTCTGTGCTAAGAACCATCCAACTGATTTTTCTGTAAGTTCTGTTTTTTGGGGGAGGGTTTTGACCATTTAGTCTGGGGTACCAAAATTAATATTTCAGTAAAAATGGCTGAGGCATTGCAAAGAAAAAAACAGTGAAAAAAGTGTCTTACAATGGTTCAATCTTAATGCTAACCCCTTTTTCATTAAACAGTCATGAAAAGCGTAATGTGTTTTGAAAGCCAAGCCAAAAGACTGATAATGGCACTTCACTTTCATCTAGTAATCTCATCACAGTAATTAGTGAAGTATACTTCACATAATGCCCGGAAACAAGAACACTGTTTCCTCACGTTAATGCTAGAGTACCGGGACACACAAGATTGCAGAGAAACTTTCTGACAGAAGTGGAAATAGAGTCCAGATAGCCTCACTCAGTATTTGAGCCATAAGACACCACACAATTAATGAAAGTACAAGACTAGATAATCATATAAAATATATGGAAAGTCAAGCTGAGAAACTCAAAAATAAATCTGAAATGATGAAAGCTAATAAGAGCTTTGCAGCTGGTGTGAGACAGCCTAAATGGAGCTTGGAGAAGAAAATGGAAAGAATGGAGACTTGTAGGAAAACTAAATATATAAGATTGCTGACAACTCCTACAGGTAAAGAGGAAGAAGTCCCAGAGGGATGCAGAGAGAAATATTAGATGTTGATGAGGAAAATTGTTCTTGCTACAAGAGATACTGTCACAAGAACTCCCACCAGAGACCCAGGAAACAGAAATTAAGTATGTCTAATAACTGAATTAAAGGCAGCTGCATGCAGGCACTGCTCTTATGCAGGGAGAGATCAGCACCAATTTCATGTACAGAAAGCTCCAGATAATCTTATTCAGGAAAACGAATTTCATGATACTGTTTATCTTCATTCCGCAGAGCTGTACAGTGAGAAGTCAGTAAGCTGCCTGGACAATGCTGCTGCTGTAGCTCAGAAAGGAAATGCTGTTTATTGGCACAGAAAGATGGCATCCCTGTAAGTTAGATGTCACCTAAAGCACTTCAGAGGACCGTTTCCCCCTCAAAACTGCGAAATCACGTATTTGTCCACAATTAACGTAAGTCAAACATAGCTCCCCTACAGTCAGTGGTGAAGGAACTGTGAACAAGAATATTTCAGCTCAGTTTAGGGTTCTCCATGGATGGACTGTCTGAAATTTTCCTTTTTGAGAAGAACAGAAATTTTAACACCCAAGGCTTAGCCCTCTTACAGCACTGCAATAGAAAAACAGCAATTAATTTTAAAACTACAAACACTTTAAGCAGAAGTGAAACAGACTCATATGCCTCACCTTGAAGCTTCAAATTATGTTGCTTTACATGGGTTGCTAGAAAGAACTTTCCTTCATATTTGGCAAAACATTTGGTAAAACACAAACTAGAGAAGATAATCATAGAATCATAGAATGGTTTGGGTTGGAAGGGACCTTAAAGGCCATCAAGTTCCAACCCCCCTGCCAGGCGCAGGGACACCCTCCACTAGACCAGGTTGCTCCAAGCCTCATCCAGCCTGGCCTTGAACACTTCCAGGGATGGGGCATCCACAGCTTCTCTGCTCAACCTGTGCCAGTGCCTCCCCACCCTCTCTGGGAAGAACTTCTTCCTGATACCTAATCTACATCTCCCCGCTTTCAGTTTAAACCCATTATCCTTTGTCCTGTCATTACAGGCCCTTGTAAAAAGCACACCCCCCTCAGCTTCCTTGTAGGTCCCCTTCAGGTACTGGCAGGCTGCAATAAGGTCTCCCCAGAGTCTTCTCTTCTCCAGGCTGAACAAGCCCAATTCTCTCAGTCTTTCTTCAGAGGAGAGGTGTTACAGGCCTCTGAGCATCTTCATGGCACTCCTCTGGACTCATTCCAACTGGCTGATATCCTTCTGATGCTGAAGGCTCCACAGCTGGACACAGAACTCCAGGTGGGATCTCACAAGAGCAGAGTAGAGGGGAAGAATCCCCTCCCTCGCCCTGCTGGCCACACTGCTCGGGATACAGCCCAGGATACGGTTGGCTTTCTGGGCTGCCAACGCATACTGACGACTTATGGTTAGCTTGTCATCCACCAGTACCCCCAAGTCCTTCTCCTCAGGGCTGCTCTCGATCCAATCTCCGCCCAGCCTGTATTTGTGCTTGGGATTGCCCTGACCCAGGTGCAGGACTTTGCACTTGGTCTTGTTGAACTTCACGAGGTTGGCAGTGGCCCAGCTCTCCAGCCTGTCCAGCTCCCTCTGGATGGCATCCCTTCCTTCCAGCCTGTTGACCACACCACACAGCTTGCTGTCATCAGCAAACTTGCTGAGGGTGCAGATCGCTGCTACCCATTTCAGCAAACAGCAGGTCTTTGCTAATTAAAGTTCTCAGACATAATTTTGGCACCAACATGGGTACGTGGATGGAGGCAGACTTCTGTTGAACTTGTAGTCATAAGATCAGACCTGCCAGCACAGATTCACATGGTTGGTGCAAGCAAATGGGAACATCCTTTAACTTTTACCTACAGATGTCTGTGTTCATGGCCCTACCCTGTCCCCCAGCCTCTGCTTTGTCACTGAGATAGCCACACATCTGCCTTGTCCTTGGCATCACTTAGGACTGTTTAAAATGTCACCCTGCCTTGCTGCTGAATAACAATACATACATAGATAAGAATTTGATTAAAGGATGCAAGAAGGGAAATATATGCCACATTTCTACATCTCTGCATTCAGTAATAGAAAAGCAGTAGTACTGATATGCAAATAACGATATAATGCCTGAAATAATGTGCACAGATAGACCATAGAAATTAAAATCACTGGGGAAATTGATAGTCAGTGCATCCCAAAGGTTATTATATGGAAGAGAAGAAAGAAATAAATCTTAAACATTACTTTATAAAAAATGAATATTTTATGGTGATTTAGCAGATATGGCCCCACGTTTCCTTTAGGAAATTTTCTGAGATTTATATTATCTCTAACAGAATATTTTAAACACATCTTTAAACAACACATGGTAGCTGACTTTGCAAAGTGAGCAAATGAATTCTTCTAATTTCATTTGCTAGATAAGTTATTTTATAGCCTATTTGGTAAAGAAGCCAAGTTTATGATTGTTTTACATAATGGACAGAAGCTGCTGACTGTTCTCTAAATGAGGCAGTGAAATTGCCTATTGTTCTAGAAAAGCAATTTTTCAAAATAATTCTAACTTACATATTTTCTGGCTGAGCCTATCAAATTTACTCACAGAACAGCTTTCAGAAAGTTGCCGATGGTAAACATATTTACCCAGAGCTTCTGTGTAATGATTCATACAAAATCTCAACAATTGTTCATATCTCATCTTACACACATATTAGGAGAAATTAAATTTTGTACCTTGGTTTGCTGAAATTTTCCTATGTAATGAACAGCCTTTAAGAACTTGACAGTTCCTGTCCAAAACTCAAAAAAACCTCCTGTGTTTTTTTTTCTCCACAGTTTTCATTACATATAAAACCCCCTCTTTAAATTGTATATTCATAAGATCTGAGTTAACATAAAAGAATGCATCAAATGATATGACCTTGATATTTCACATCAAAGTCTTTCAGATATTTCAGTATCATGAACACCAACCTGGACTTTAGCCTTAAAGATATTTTTTTCAAATCAAGTTCTGAATCTTAGTTTGAGGTCACAATCCACACATAATAGAAAGATCCAAATACACCGACCTGTAAGGTATACATGGTATTTTCAAGTAAACTTCAAATCAAACTTTCTTGTCACTATCAATCTGCAAAGGTAGGGAGCACCTGGAGTGCTATAATGGAGGGATACATATTTTTAGATAGGTGAGGCTGGCAAACCAAGGACAGGCAGTGACCCTTTTTGTAACAGACCATCAGGAATGCAGGGAGTTCTGCCTTGGTAAGGGTCAGGAGTCAGTCGAGAGCTTACGTATCAAGACTAGCAGGCAGACACCAGTGTGTGTCATTGTAGTAGGTATCTCCTTAGACTGCCTGACCCGTATGAGGTAAATGAGGTTTTCTTCAAACAACTGGAAGAAAGCTCACGTTCAAATCTGTGGTCCTCATGGGACTTTAACCACCTTGGTATCTGCTGGAAGGACCTAACAGAAGTGTAGCGTTGCTGTCTGATCTTGCAGGGATGAGGTTATGAAGGCCAAGGCCAGCCTGGAGTTGAATCTGGCACATGCTGTGAAGGGCAGCAAGAAAGGTTTCTACAAGTATATAAATGACAAAAGGAAAACTAGACAAATTTTGGGCCGATTGCTGAATGGGTCAGGGAAATTGGTGACTCAGAGAAGACTCAGAATGACTCAGAGAAGTCCAAGGTACTCAATGCCTTCAAAAGCTTTCCCTAGAAGTATTGTTACACTAACAATGTCTCTTTCAGCTACTCAGAGCTCTGTACAGCTGTTAGAGTTTAAATTAGAACAACACAGAGCCACTATTATCATAGCAGCTTTTACAAACCTTATATTTGTAAAATATTTCTTTACTGTCTTATATGTGGCCACCGAAGGCTTCACAGTCATATTTCAAAACATTATGCAAAGATGGATAGGAAGTCTTTTCCCATTTCAGAGCTGGGCAAAATGAGAAATGCAGAAAGTGAAATCACTGAAGTCCAAAACCCTTGGGCATTTCATTGTTTTGTGGAAAGCTCTTGTTTGTAAGGGACAGAAGCTTTTGCAATGGTTATGTGCACTTGTGTGCATCTATCTGCAGAAGGAAAGTTTATTTTCACAGAAGCTGGCTTAAACATCAGAAGAAAGCCAATATTTTTTTGTTGCATAGGCAGTATATAAATTTGTGACAGAAGAAATTGAATGTGTCAATGTATGGAAGATTACCACATGGAAACCACAATTTACCTGTAATAATAAAAATTCAATCATACTTAAGAGAGCTGAATACACCCAGTCTTTCTTATTATATAGATAGTATCCTGAGAAATAATGAAATATTTTCTTATTGACACACAAAAGAAAAGCAAACTATTCATGAGATGATCCCTCTTTCATGGCACCCCCATAGATTTTGGGATTAATAATTGCTAAATGACCTTTTAATTCTAAACAATTGATTTGAATAAAGCTCAGGGCAGACATTTTCAGATTGTTGTTCATTTACAGAAAGTGATGGTCTAAATATGGACTATATTAGGGATATTTAAATTATTTTTATAGTAATTTTCCATGTAGTATTAGGTCACAACAATAACGCCCACTTGCTTACATGAATAATGTCAGCATGATAGGTCCTTTGCAGAACAGGATTTGTGGGGTGTGGACTGTTTCTAGACAAATGCACAGGTCTCTCAGAGGAAGGAAACTTTGCATTCTTCCTTCATTAGTATCAAGATATATGTTTATCAGACCAGCAGATGTATTTTCTTGAAAGGGAAATTAGGAGTGTCTAGTGAAAATGCAAGACAATAATTTTATCTTGAACGCTATACAGGTAAGTAGTGATTTTAATGAGTCTCAAATTCTATTTTTTACTTTCCTCAGACACTGATAGCTCATTCATTGGCCTTCCTGGCTTGCACTGTCATTGGCCACCATAATTACATAATCCATACAGGACTGTGTTCACAGGGAGAAAAATAGTTACTTAGGAAGTCAGAAGTTAATCTGCTTGTTGCGCAAATCACAGCAGCAAGCCTGAAATGAACTCTTTTCAACAGATAACTAGCACAGAGAGCATTGTGATGGGGAGTACTTTGCACTGATTTCTTTTGCAATTCCCATCCATGGCAATTTTACAATATGAAAGCCATAAAAATGTTTACTCCAAAATTTCAGAGCTCTGCTGTTTTTAAAAGATGTACACAACTACATCAGCCCCCTATAGTTAATCAGACACAGAAAAGATTACATTGTGTCTTTCTGTACAAAAGCTTAGAATAACTCAGTGATTCCTGTGCAAAAAGACATATAAGTAACACATATATAATGGCCATATAAATCATCCTTGCCTCAGGGAAGAAAAGCCACTGAAGCCTGAAGGCGTTGGATGCATCACCAAACACCGATATTCCAGATTATCATCACTAAGGCCTTCATGCTAATGGCTGGGATACCCTTTTGTCAAAAGCTTCAGTCTTCTTTTCATGTGCATCTTCCTTACAGTGGCATATGATAGAAAACAATATGTACAAGGGAAAATGAAGGCCTTCTGCATACTTCCCTCTGACATTCATGGAAAAGTCAAGGAGGTTTTGGACCATGGAAAGCATTCCTCTTATGCATACACCTGCCTCCTTTGCATACTTAGCTCACTACCACTCAAATTCTGTGTTACTATGTTTACTGGAGATCCATATCAGCTGAAAGATTTGAGGTGGGGGCTGGGGAGTCAGAATTCTCTATGGTTCTGTAAAACAAAATTTTCTGTAAAATTCTGTAAAACAAAAAATATTTTCTCTCTTCATTTTTCATTTGTCCAACATATTTAGATTTGAGATATGAAGCAATAATTCCAGTTTTCCATGGAAAACAACTCTTTGCCTTCTGGACACTAAAGTACTCAAGCTACATACTATGCCCATTCCTTACATAGTGTCTTTCTCTTTTCTATAGCTTGAATTTTTTGGGATAGGTACAGTGCTATATTCTGCACTGATATGTTGCTAAGCAAAATGAGCACAAACCAAAATTCAGAAGAAAGAAATAATAAACTTGCATAGGATATGCTAATAAAAATGATAGATCAGTATGAACTGTGGTAACTGTGGACAGAATATGTGTCATTGAGGTGTTCATAATTTATCTCATTATCCCTGATTATGGACATCAATATTTCAAAACAAAGCAGCAAAAATCTTACAGTCTGATCAAGAAAAATATGTAGTGATTAACTAATCAAACAACATTCAGCTAGTCTGAGTAGAATGTGCAGTAATTAGAACTTGAAGTAACAGCTCACAGTATTTGTGTATATATCTACTAAGTATATTATGTGGTCAGCCTCTTAGTAGCAAGATTTCATTGTTTATATTTATGTCTGTGATAAATTTACAGATGTAACAAAATGTATTTTGGAAATCTCACTCCATGAGATCTGAATACCAGCCATTTTTAAAGAACAAAGTATGATTTTTAATATATCTATCTTCCTTGTTGATACGTGTTGCTGTGTGTATTTACATGGTTACACTGTAACTTGAAAAACATTCCTGACATGTCACTTCATCTTTTCCATACATTAATAAAAATTTACTATCCTACTAATAGCGCTCATTAAACGTATCCATATAACTACACCATGTTTTGTGTTTGTGTCCCAATACCATACAGTAAAATAATCCACTCACCTATTAATATTAAAACAATGTTATCAAGGAAGAATTTTTTTTATCAGATTTTTTTTAATTTTAGTAACTTCTTCATAGGTGCACATGCATAAATACCCAACTCTCCTGAAAAAAGTCAAGCTCCAATATCATTGTATAGTTCATAACTCTCAGCTTTTTTCACCTGACCTGCAAAAACTGGACATGCCCTTTTTTAGAAAGTAACCCTTGCCTGTCTATTTTTTTTTTTTTTTTTTTTTTGCCAACCACAGGCTCATTCACTTCATAGTTTAGCTTGTGATACTGAGCTTATGTTCTCTCATCATCATCTACCACTAAGTTCAGCTTAGGTCCAACAGGCCATAAGAAACTTTTGCATTCAGTCAAATAAACCTATCATCTTGCAGTCCTGGTCCCAGTACCAGGGGCCCTTCATGTACCATGGAAGCACTTAGCTCCCCCTTTTTGTTAAGGCTAAAATTTTTACAGCTAGGCTGTAGCTAGGGAGAGAAAGCTGGGCAACACAGGACCAGCTGAGAAGCGGATAGTATTTCAGATAGCACATTTTAAGTAGCTTTCTGGAGAAGAAAATGGCTTACACCTGTGGATTGTATGATCCCAAGAAGTGATAGAAAAGCAACTAAAGAAATTGTTGTGTCTATACACTGCTATGACATCCTTCCACTTCAGTAACTATGTGCTGTTTAATGACACCCATACAGAAGGAAGCATCGTTTGTGCTTCGCACCACCTTCAGTAAACAAATCCAGGCTCAAGTCTGGAAGGACAAATGGCTCGAACTAGTTTCAGGGATAATTTCTGTTACCATAAAACCATCCCATCACTGAGTGTAACCTAAGCAGAAACATCATACACATGAATGAGACCTGACTACCAAAGCCCAGGTCCAACTGACCAGGCCAGTCTAATAACATTGGAGACCTATATGAAATCCTGATCTCTCTTCTTTGGTCATTAAACTACATGGCATCACTTCCTCTACTTGATTAGATAATCAAATCTATTATAAAAAGAACAGAAAGATATAGCAATTATGACAACTGAAATTAAACCACTGACAAAGCACCTTTGGGGAAATTCAGAGTTCAGCTGTTAGTCTCATATAAAACTACAGGACTTGAACACAGGTTATTTAAATGCCTTTATTTAATCAGGTACTGAATATGCTTGGTTCCCCCTTTTTGAAAACCATTAGAACCATTATAAAACATTAGAAATTAAACAATTTATTTATTGAAAATGCAAAATCCTTATAAAACAATCAGAAGTAGCGATGAGTGAAGACTAAATGTTTGTAAAAATTGTAAACACAGGCACCAAAACCAAAAGAGAATCTAGCATAGGATCAGAGGTATGCTATAAGAAATGGGTTGTAGTTATAAAGTTTGGTGTTATTATTTTTCAGTGCTAACTTTCTCTAGACTATTCCTTCCTGAGATATACTTAGAAATTTATATTAACCAGTTATGGGAAAAAGCACAGATGCTTTATCAAAAATGCCACTGCCAGCCCACTCCTCTGACTACAAAGAAAAGGATTCTCAGTGGAAGAAGCTTGAAAAAGACACGTTGTGGCAACTGACTCATCTATAATGGAAACAATTGTTAGACTTCTGAAAAAAATCTAATAAAATGAGAGAGAAAATGAAACAGCAGGTCTCAAAATATCAGGGAGCACTTAAGGCACCATTCACTTGCACACATTTTGCAAAAAAATAAAACAAAAAAAATCATTAAGAAACCACTGAGTGCTATAAAGGATACATTTTGCATATTTTATGATAAGATTATATAGAAAAATCAAAGGGATGAGTTAAACAAAAAGATAGAATCTGTTTAAGGGAGTAGCTTCGGTGGGGGGGAGGGGTGGGAGCGGGGTGGAGGGAGGAGATGTACATCAT
Organism: Rhynochetos jubatus; assembly: GCA_027574665.1. NCBI lineage: Eukaryota > Metazoa > Chordata > Aves > Eurypygiformes > Rhynochetidae > Rhynochetos > Rhynochetos jubatus. Next base: position 3,740,329 of record CM050690.1, on the reverse strand, counting down.
AGCGCTCCCAGGCTATTTGTCTAACTAACAATCCACTGCTAAAAAAATGTTGATTGAATGGGAGACTCAGTAACTTGTCTCATAATGTTCATAAGCTTTAGTGGCAATAAACTTAGTATTTAGCAAAATTTGAGAAAATACTGTGCAGGCAGATGGTGAATATTTGCCTTAAAGTCTATCCCAGAGCTTCAAACACTGCCATCTGCTCCTGCAATGGTCTGGTTTTTGCTCAGTGCCATTGTTTAGACCTAGGGATCAAATTTCACAACGTAACATCTTGACACATAGAACTCATTCATGGGATTTTCTGTCTTTATCCTGATCAGACTGATTTGCATCGCTGGGCCTACTCCCTTGACAGCAGTGGAGAATACCACGGTACAGGTCAGGAAGCACACACTGGTTAAAAATGTCTCCAATACCCAGTTTTAAGTCAATTGTTTGCCAGGTTGGTGTCTCCATGTAGCTCTTTCTTAAGGAATAATTCTCAGGATATAGTTCTGAAAGTATGTTTAAAGATATATGGTAACATAGGCAGTTAACATGTCCTTTTGCATGCAAAAACTTGCAATAGAAAACACTGTATTGCAGACTGACATATCCAACAAAGCTCAGTGTGTTCATTAGTTTGTCTTTTATATATATGTGTATATTTGCCTGTTTCTCTCCTTCTTGGCATGGTTATTACCTTAGTATTTGTATAATTCCTGCATCAACTAGTGGCTGTTCATTGGTGAAGGAAGGGATGACACAATACTATCCCATGACTATTTGAAAGGTAGCTACAAATTCCTTGGGGGGGGGGGGGGGGGGGGGGTGTTGGACTAGATGATCTGTAAAGGTACCTTCCAATCCCAGCATTCTGTGTGATTCTGTGAAATGAAAGACAGATTCTACTTGTTACTGGCAGATCACTCAGCAAGGGACACCCACCGCGTAACACAGGTTGAGCAGGTCAGGTTGGACATCAGGTGAAACAATTTCCAGCACTGGAACAGGATGCCCAGAAGAGGTGGTGGGATCTTCATTGCTGGAGGTGTTCAAGATTTAGCCACACAAAGCAAGAACTGACTCAAACTGGGGCTGGAAACAAGAGATTGTTCTCATCAGCTGCGCTGTCGTGACATCTAAGATAAAACACTCTATGGTATTAGGCAGGCATCCTGCAATCTCAGTCTAGGGGTTTTCAGGCAGGGAAAGATACTTGTGATCATGCAGGTGTTCAGGAAATCTTGGACCTCTCACATTATATTGTAGAAATCATCAGTACCTACATGTATGGAGCAGGGCAATGCCATGCGGTTTGCAAGTGAGTTGCTGGACATATACATATTGACTTCACTGAATGTGGGCAGTTGGTCCAGCGATTTCTGGTGCTAGCAATTGTGATATGTGAACATAAAGAGAGAAAAACATGGAAAATATTCAGTTTATCTATTTCAAGATTGTATTTCATCACAAAATTGAACACATACTGTAGTAGAATGATTCAAGTGTATCCCAACCAAAAAAAAAAAGGAAAAGCACCAGCTGTTATTAACTTTTATTCTCCTTGGTAAGTTTGCTGAATTTTGGGTTGGGACATAAATAATATGTGTTCCATAGAGGCTAATAAAGTAGATTCCAAGACTAGGTCATTTTATAGAAAACTTTAAAAAATAGCTCATAGATTCAGACAAACTTTTCACATCTATAATTACATGAGTAACCCTTAAAACTAGCTCTACATAATCAATTACCCCCTGTAATTGATTATCAAAATAAATCTGATTGCTATGCATGTTGCAGCTTATTAAAGTATGCAAACAGTAATTACACTTTCTTCTTCATTAAAAATTACTATTTTTGTGGTACACAGGAAAAATATGTGTGCTTTCAAAAGAAGAAAAAAAAAAAACCTTCAAAAACCTTCTGAGGTGACAATTGGTATTTTTCTGTGCCTTTTCCCTTCCTTTCCATTTCATGTTGACAAAAAAATTACAATATTATCCGTTTTCTTCAAATAACATTGTATCTTTCTTTTAAAAATCAGTGCTGACAAATATCAACTTAAAGTAGAAATATTAATTTAAAATGAATTGGCTGCTAACATACAACAGTACAACACAGCAGGAGAAGCAGGCTTGAGAAACTGCAGGCAGAGGAAATAAAAACTTCATCAGTATCTACTATTATTATGTGGCATTCCATAGTCATATGGAATTTGACTACGGTTTCATTTAAATTTGACAGATTTCGTTTAAATGTATGAACACTTTTCTCCAAATGAATACATAGGTGTATTTAATAAACCTAGTTTGGAAAACTTGCCATTGTCTGTCACAGTCAAGAAGATACTAATTTAATCCAACCCACCATTTAATTACATCCATAGTCTTGAACTTTTTTAAACTGCATTTTTGTGTAACAGCTAAGACCACAACAAATCTGGGAGATAATCACAGAATCACAAAGGTTGGAAAACACCTCTAAGATCATCCAGTCCAACCATCGACCCAACGCTACCGTACCCACTAGACCATGATCTCAAGTGCCATGACTACATGTTCCTTGAGCACCTCCAGGGATGGTGACTCCAGCACTTCCCTGGGCAACCTGTTCCAGTGCCTGACCACTCTGTCAGTGAAGAAGTTTTTCCTAATATCTAATTTAAACCTCCCCTGATGCAACTTGAGGGCATTCCCTCTTGTCCTATCACCAGTTAACCAGGAGAACAGACCAGCACCCACCTCCCTACAACCTCCTTTCAGAATGCTGTAGAGAGCGATCAGGTCTCCCCTCAGCCTCCTCCTCTTCAGGCTAAACAGCCCCAGCTCCCTCAGCTGCTCCTCATCAGACTTGTTCTCCAAACCCTTCAGCAGCTTTGTCGCCCTTCTCTGGACACGCCTCAGGATAGAATCATTCTATGATGCTATGATCTCTATGTCCTTCTTGCACTGAAGGGCCCAAAACTGAACACAGTACTTGAGGTGTGGCCTCACCAGTGTCCAGTACAGGGTCACAATCACTTCCCTACTCCTGCTGGCCACACTGTCCCTGATACAGGCCAGGATGCTATTGGCCTTCTTGGCCACCTGGGCACACTGCTGACTCATATTCAGCCAGCTGTGGTCCTTTTCTGCTTGACAGCTTTCCAGCCACTCTTCCCCCAAACCTGTAGCGCTGCGTGGGGTTGTTGTGACCTAAATGCAGGACCCGCCACTTGGCCTTGTTAAACCTCATCCAATTGACCTCAGCCCATCAATCAAGCCTGTTCAGGTCCCTCTGCAGGGCAAGATGCCTCTGTCCTTTTCGCTGGCTGACGCTAAAGGACAACCGCTGCAGCAGCAGAAAGAACAAGAACCAGGAACATTAACTGGAATGATAAACAGCTATCTAGTCATTCATGTTGCAGGGTAAATGACCATATAACCACTTTTGCCTATGACATTTCTCATGACTATACTGTAGAAATCGCATTTTACTGTGTAGGTATGTTGTAACTCATCAAAGCTGGACAGTTGTCATACATACCATAGGTTTTAAAGCAGCATGAAAATTTGTCCTGTTCAAGCACATTATCAGTGAGATCCAAAAAAGCACTGAAAAGTGTCTAACAAAGTCAGCATTGGCAGCTGATGTACAATAGCCCAGTTTTCACCTGTGGGAAGAAAAACTCTCCCCACCCCCCTATAAAAGTAATACTCTTGTGTCAAATATCTGAAAACTGTCATCATTTTTAAGAGGCTGAGTTACCACTGTTTGTTGCTATAGGAAGTACTTTCCCCTCACATTTTCATTCAGCTTTTCCTTCCCTTTCCTTTCTTCACTGGAATTTTTTTGCAGAGAAAGTGACCCTTAGCAATCAGTGCCTAAATAGCAATGAACTGGGCAGAAAGCTGCTGTTTTCGGGGGAATGTTCTATATGTTTCTGAGAGGTGAACAGAGAGGATGGTACACAAACTGTGACTTACATAAAGCAGAAGGGTACAAATAACAGCTTCTGACAGCCTACATCCCCAGTTCATGACCACCTTCCTACTTTTCCTCCAAATCCTAGCTTTTGCATCCAGCCAACCCTTTTTATTCCTACGGTTCACAACCTGAACTGAGCAGACCCGCAGCACTTACTCTTCATTTATGTTTGGACCCAAACATTGCCAAGAATCTTCAGGATGGTATTCATCACGTTTGGGTTTTTTTTCACTTGCAAGTAACTAATTCCGTTAATGGCAGGATATTTTGCAGTATTTTATTTGTTCAGTTCCTGGGGTACAGGCTTCAATATTTCAATAATACCTCAGTTACTGTGCTCAGTTACCTCACAGAACTTATTT